>CATIWJ010364426.1:0-17350 GCA_949640765.1 Croton laevigatus
GCAGAAAGAAGATGAACAAGACGAAGCAAAAGTGATGAACAATCCCATAATAATAACATGGATCACATCAATTTCTATATAAACCTAATTTCCACAAAAGAAATCAGTCTAATCTCGCAATTTATCAGCCTTGCAAACCAGGTTTTGTTGCTTGAAGAACAACAATGGTGGAATACGGTAGGTGGGATGAAGAAGGGTGGTGAATTGGTTCTGGTTGGTTGGTGGAGAAGATGGATGCGATGGGTCTGCCTCCACCAGCTCTGACGGCTGTCGGCGTGAAGGAGCTCTGGCTGTTGAAGACGGTGGCTCCGGTGTGGTGAAGCAGAGAGGGAGGAGAGTCTCGACCATTGATTTGGGAAGAAGAAGGGAAATTTTAGGAACAACCCTCATTTCTTAAGCTTTTACAAAAGGGCCCGTAAAATTACATTTTAGTCTTTCAACCGTTATTTTAACGGAAAAAATAGACAGAAGGAGGAAAATGTTAACTAAAAAATAAAATAGGGAGTTTTTAGTCCAAAAAAATTAAGACAGGAAGGAAAATGTTATTATAGCAAAAATATAGGGACTTTTTTTATAATATCCCTTTAGTTAATTTGAAATTAGAGGGATTAATTAATTAATAATATAATAATTCAAGGGCTATATAGTACTTTTCATAAAAATAAAGATTTGAAAGCTGAAGGTATTTGGAGTCTTACGTTGGCGCTTGATAGTTATTTTGAATTGCGTTAATGTTAACTGTTGACTCACATAAAACATTTTTAATGTAACACTTTTTATTAGTTTATCTGTCCTACAAAATAGAAATTGTCAAGTGAAATCTACATAAATATCTATAAGTACACACTCAATTTAAAATCAATACTTTTTATTTTATTTTTTAAAAATATAATTTAATTTCTAACCAATCACAATCTACTATTAAATATATAAATTGTCTAGATAAACCTCCAAAAATAGAATATGAGCTAGATAATGTGAAGTTCACATAAATTTCGACATTCTAAATAGATATTAACATAATTTTTCAAAAAACTTTTTTATTTTTTATTACGTGGCATATGTATAAGTGCAATGCACATGGCCATTAGCAATTAGCAATGGAGATGTTTAATACCACTTTTTTATATTTTTTTAGTCTTTCTTTTTCTCTTATACGTCACCCTTTTTCCGGAAATGCCTGCTTCCTTTGCCTAGTCACCAAAATCAATCCTTCATTTTTTTTTTTTTATAATAATAATTACCACTAATTCTATTCTCTCATGTAATAATTATTTATTATTTATTTATTATTATTAATTAATAATAATAATAATAATAATAATAATAATACATAAGGCACGAAAGTGAAGATGGTCCGGAGCGTTTAGCTCGGGCCGCACCATCACTCTCACGAACTTTGCCACCGTGGCTCCGATCTTAGGGTTCCATTTTCACAACCAATCTTAGATTTGGTGATCGCTGAGCTTGTCTTCGCTCTCTAATGGGTTCGAAGCCGTGGCTTCACCCGGCTCCAACCTATCGTCCTTTGGAGACCTACTGGGATACCGATGAAGATTCTCCTGGTCCACGATGCGGCCACACCTTAACGGCTGTTGCTGCAACCAACACTCACGGTCCTCGTCTCATTCTCTTTGGTGGCGCCACCGCAATTGAAGGCGGTGGTTCTTCTTCCGCCCCTGGAATCAGTTACGATTCATTTTTTCTCTCCTTCATACACGCATATTTGGCAAAAATGCAAAGCTGCTTGCTCAATCAATTGTTCTTTTGATTTCTTGTAGGATTAGCTGGAGTCACCAATTCAGTTCATTCTTACGATGTTCTCACTAGGAAATGGATTAGGTGGATACTTTTATTATTTTATTTTTTTCGTTTCCTTGTAGGCAAGTGGTAAATGGTGGAGTTGATTTTTTTTTTCAAAATTTAATGACGTGTCTTATCCGATCAGGATACGACCGGCCGGAGAACCACCATCTCCTAGGGCTGCGCACGCGGCCGCTGCAGTCGGTACTATGGTTGTCTTTCAGGTGATTGAACTTCGAGTTCTCTGAAGGAAGATTGAATTTTAGTTGTATTTGGTCATTTTGTAGTTGACATTAATAACAAGGGTTGATGATCAATGGCTAGGGCGGGATAGGTCCTGCTGGGCATTCTACGGATGATCTCTATGTGCTAGACTTGACCAATGACAAGTTCAAGTGGCACCGGTGAGTTAGTAACTTTGTATTGTCTCATTATTCTGGTTTTTGTTTTTTTTTTTTTTTTTCTGAAATTTTTGAACTGTGAACTAATTGCATCTCCCCATTCTTGATTTGAGTAGAGTGGTTGTACAAGGACAGGGCCCTGGACCTCGTTATGGTCATGTGATGGATTTGGTCGCTCAACGATTTCTTGTTACTGTCAGTGGCAATGATGGTGAGAAGTCTGGTTCTCTCAACTTTTTAATTTTCACGTTCCCTCCTTTGCCTTCAATTGTATGTAATAGAAAACAAGACTATTTGTTTAAATACTACTGCTATGGAATTTGTTAACCAGCCCTTAATTATGCATATTTTTTCCATTTGAACAACACTTTGTAGGCCCTATGCTTACTTTGCTGTGTAGCATTTTGCATTGCATATTTCAGAACTTGTTCCTAAATAATTGATGTTTCAGAGGTTTTTTTTTGCCTGTTCCATTAGGTGTTGTTTTAGAATTTCAACACTGCCTTAATTATTTTTCCTAATTTACTCATACTTGTTTATACTCTTTTCTCCCTTGAGGTCATGGGTTCAAATATGAAAACAGCCTTATCTCCATTTGTGGAAGTAAGGCTGCATACATATGCCCTATCTAGACCCCACTTGGTGGAAGCCTTGGGCACTGGGCCATTTTTTTTAAGTATCTATTGCTCTTCTCAATTCGTGTGCCAAAGCCTTAACCAACAATTACTTAGGATTAGTAATAGAGGGGGTACATAATACTGCAGATGATGAGATTTATAGGTCTGTTAGAGTAATATCCAGGTGGCTGATATTTCACGTGATCAAGTATCTAGAATGATTGAAAGAAGTTTAATAATTTGCATCAAGGTTATTGAACCGGATACTTTTCATTTGATAGCAGGAAATCTTGAACTCTGAATTGGCTTTCTCTCTGTAAAGCATGTGAAGTTTTTGTCCATTGTGCATCAAATATTTCTTTCTTCATGTAAAAATCCATCAAAAGAAGGCTGAATGCAAGAGATATTCTAAGTGGCACTGATGTTTTGAGGAAGTCCTAGATTATGGATTTCTGTTTGTGTTAAAATAGGAAGGAATTTGCCATTAAAATGAGAAGCCTGTTTTGTTATATGCTAGGTGTAATCTTGGGAGCTAGGGCACAAAAAGGGACCAAAACATGTCAATTGATTTGAAGGAATGAAATTATACTTTTTATGCATTGTTTGCTTTGACCCTTACTAGCAATTGTTAGTAGTATCAAAACTTGGACTGCTTATGCATGTTTTGTACTCTTTGTTATGAATGGGAATTAATGCTTACATGCATCTTCCTAGTTGCATGGTTAATCTTTTTTGTTCATCATGTATTTTGTCCTCTATGTATTTTGGTTTACATCAAAGAAGTATAATTGCTCATTTCCTTTCCTTAATAGGGAAAAGAGTTCTATCTGATGCATGGGCATTGGATACTGCCCAGAAGCCTTATGCATGGCAGCGGCTAAGTCCTGAAGGTGATAGACCTTCTGCTAGAATGTAAGTGTGTTTCTTTCTTTTGTCAACGGTTGTGAAATTCTTATATTTCATTACTTGGTCAACCTAATTTTCATTTTTAACATGGTATAATTTTTCTATAGGTATGCAACCGCTAGTGCCCGTTCAGATGGCATGTTTTTGCTTTGTGGTGGAAGAGACTCCTCTGGCATGGTATGAACTCTTCTTTATTGTTGGTTGTAACGCGATTGATTGCAATATATGTTTTATGTTCTTACATTTACATTTTGCTGCATGCTGCCTTTTATTGTTTCCCAGTATGTCCATTCAGTATCTCTCTCTTCTATTGGAATGGGCAAATCCTGAAATGTGCTCATTTAATTACATGCATTTTATGTGATGCAAGGTAATTGAAGTAAATGATTTTTTTTTCTTAGCGTAATTTGTATACTGTAACAGCTTACATATTAAAATTTTTCTTTGGTTACAACTGGAGCTTAAAAATATAATGATTGCTTATGGCTTGCAACTCAAAAAATTATAGTTTGTGATTTAGCAAAACAAACAGGAGAGGGGGAACTCAAGTGCAACCCCAAAGCCTTGGGTTTATTTATCCCTTCTCTGCTAGATAACAGCCTTTAGACTCAATGCACAAAATAACATGGGATAATTATTATAATTAAGGAACTGCGAGGCAAAGGTTTTTGTATCTAATATATAATTGTATGAGATAGAAACAACAGAGGAATTGAAACAATAGACGAATTGGTATTGAGATTTACTAAAATGACTTATTTTCTCGTTTTAAAACTAAATATGAAGCTTTGAACAATAACAAGTAACAACAAAGCAGGATAAGAATCATGTCTATCCTGCTTCAGCTTTGAGAAAAAGGAGTTTCTATCTAGTTTCAAAATCATTTTTCCAACAGGTGTTACTGTCACTTCCCTGTAGTAGTAACCTTTCTCAAATTTATTCATGATTCAAACAATGTACTAATGCTAATAACTTTTCTTAAAGCTACTTTACTTTCTTGAGCTACACTTATTAATAATCATATTTGCTTTTTTTATTTTATTTTATTTCATTTTTAATGTGTGCTGACAGGCCCTTGGAGATGCTTATGGGCTTCTAATGCACAGGAATGGTCAATGGGAGTGGACTCTTGCACCTGGAGTTTCTCCTTCGCCGAGGTATCAGCATGCTGCGGTGAGTGATCAGCAGAGACCTGAACTTTGTAATTACTGGGTTCATGTTCCCAGTTATGAAAGAACTAACAAGCTTATAATATTGGGTTCAAATGTTATATGTTTTGAATTTTGATAAATGTGTCCTTTTCATTTTTTATTTGTCTGCATAGTGTCGCAGCAATTGTGAGGTCCTTTTCTGTGGTGGTTAATGCGTTTTTTTTCAGGTTTTTGTCGGTGCACGATTACATGTTTCAGGAGGTGTCCTGAAGGGGGGTCGTTCAGTTGAAAGTGAAGCAGCTGTTGCAGGTAGTTTTTGGTATTTTTAGGAAATATCATCAGAAATTGTGGACTGCATTTTAATATCTGTGCTGTTTTCTTTTCAGTCTTGGACACTGCTGCTGGTGTTTGGTTGGATAAAAATGGGCTCGTCTCTTCACCAAAAACCAGCAAGGGGCATGAACATGATCCTTCTTTGGAGCTAATGCGTCGTTGTCGCCATGCTGCTGCTTCTGTTGGTGTTCGCATATATGTTTATGGAGGGCTAAGAGGAGGTAATGGTTGCATTACTAATCCTGTAACTGTTCATCATTAGTTCAGATGTAGTTTTGTAATGAGTATGATATGGAGCAAAGTTTACTATTCCATGAAGCAGTTTTGACCAATGTGGTTGCACTGAATCTGCATAGTAGCCTAAAATAAAAGAATACAACTTTATTAAATTTGCAGTTTGAGTTTTTGATTTCATGCTACTTTTTTGGGCTACTCCATTATTTTTGAGGTTCGTTTTTTTTTATCTCTGAGTATGATAGATGCATTGTGTTTAGAATTATTGTTACTTAAGCAAAGTTCACAATTTATGGGATTCGAAGAATAGTGGCAAGTCCCTGTTTGGTTACAAGGAACTAGAGTTTTGAAAACTGGAATTGAGCTTTTTTTTCTCCTGATATTTGATAACCTGAAAAGGTATAGTGTTGAACTAGGGATGGAAAAACCTAGTAGAAACTGTAAATAAAAATTTTTCAACAATTTCAGTTGTCTGTCACTTATTCCCAGCTGCAAACTGTTGCCTCCAAGGCATAATGTGTGAACATTCAGCTGCTCATTTGGCAATTTCTTTTTGATCCTTATGAAGCAATTCTGTTATATGTGGTTGCATTGGACTGTGTCTTGTTTGTGGCTCTCTGTTGATAGTCATTCTTTGTCTTGAGCTTGAGTTGTTTTTACTGAATATGTGCAAGTGATGTCTTCATTTTTGTGGATTTGTTTGTTTGATCTTAGTCAGTTATTCCCTATGTAATACTAATTGAACTTCTTTCCTAGCATTGAGAACCCATTGGATTGCATTTCCAGTAGTAGCTTTATTCTTAACTTTGTATTTGATTGGGTACTAAATATTTGATATGTGCAAGTTGAGGGGAGATAGCTGCATCTCATAACCAATTGATTTTTTTCTCTGTAGATCTGCTATTGGATGATTTTCTAGTTGCAGAAAATTCACCATTCCAGTCAGACATGAATTCTCCTCTATTAACATCTGAGAGAGCCTCAAGTATAACAAGTCCCAGATTGAATAATAATAATTTAAATCCTTATGAAGCATTTTCGGATGGTGGACCAGAGACCCCTTCATCTGGTGGTATCAGGTTTTAATCCCCATCTCTTCTCATGCAATTATGCACAAATACTTGTGCAGAGATATATGCATGCACGTGGAATATGAATGTTCAGCTTATTCTTTAAAATCATATTGATTTATGTTCTTTTATAGTGTCATGGACAAAAATTCTATGGAGAAACTTAGGGAGGCTTCGGCTGCTGAAGCTCAGGCTGCTAGTGCTGTCTGGCAAGCTGCTCAGGCAGCAACGAACTCTGCTGAAGAGACATCTGTATCTGATGACAACTCACAGGCTGCAGAAGCAACTTCAGATGGCAGTGACACTGAAGCTGATGTTCGGCTTCATCCTAGAGCTGTATGTTCTGTCATTTACTTGTGGTTGGTTGGTACTTTAGTTGTCAAGCTGCAAAATCATGCTGTTTAGTTATTTTAGGTTGTAGTAGCTAAAGAGGCTGTGGGGAACCTTGGTGGAATGGTGAGGCAGTTGTCACTCGATCAATTTGAAAATGAAAGCAGACGAATGGTTCCTGTGAATAATGACACACCCTATGCTGCCCGAAGGTTCACCAGGCAAAAGTCTCCTCAGGGCTTGCATAAGAAGGCAAGTTAGATAATTTATTGTTATAAATAAAGGCATTACTAGTATACCAGGGGCTAACTCAAAACTGTTGATTACCTTGCAGATTATTTCTACATTGCTTAGGCCTCGGAACTGGAAGGCTCCTGTCAATAGGAGGTTTTTCTTGGATTCCTATGAAGTTGGGGAGCTTTGCTATGCTGCTGAACAGATCTTTATGCAAGAGCCAACAGTTCTTCAATTAAAAGCTCCAATTAAAGTTTTTGGTGATCTTCATGGGCAGTTTGGTGACTTGATGCGTCTATTTGACGAATATGGATTTCCTTCCACTGCAGGAGACATAACGTGAGTGTGACATTGGAGTTTTTAGAATTTACTAATTGATAATAAAATTGCATAATTCAGTGGACAGATGAATAGTTGTAATTTTGTTCTCTCTCTCTCTGGAAGATATGCCAAATTTTGAAATGCTATTTGTTGGTTGAGATTATGAATTATGCCGTAGTTTTGGGAAATTGTGCCTTATATAAGGGTGTGTTGCTGGCCTAAAACCCATATGGTAAAGTGATCCGTCACTATTATAGCATCGAATATTCAGAATATAAGCAATATGTAATACATTACATAAGTAAAACTTAGGAAGGTATATGCATTTTAGATTTCACCCTCTGATTATAATCGTTTGCTTGCCTTCACAATGCAGTCCTAGCATATATTTTTCATTGTTCTTCCCAGATACTAATTGCTTTAGCATATATTTGCCATTGTTATTCCCAAATACTAATTGCTTTAGCATATTTTTGTCATTGTTCTTCCCAAATACTAATGTTTTGCAGATGATCATCATCATGGGGAACTGGTTTCCAAAAATTGCACTGATTATTCAGACTTGCCCTTTGCTGGTCTTGCTAATGACAAACTTCTTTTGTGAATCTCTAGACTTCTCATTTACTGCGCTTGAAATTGTTGTTTAATCTTCCTGTCTATTTTTATCGTTGCAGGTATATTGACTACTTGTTTTTGGGAGACTATGTTGACCGAGGACAGCATAGTTTAGAGACTATAACTTTGCTTCTTGCACTTAAGGTTTGGCCTGTGCTTGAGTGAATATAAAACAGCATTTATTTCTGTTCTTTTATTCAATCTCCTTGAGCATTTTTCATTTTATATTTTTGCAGATTGAATATCCTGAGAATGTTCATTTGATACGTGGAAACCATGAAGCTGCTGACATAAATGCACTCTTTGGATTTCGTATTGAGTGCATTGAGAGAATGGTACAGACATACATCTCAATCTCCTATGCAGTATTGATATTCTAATGGATAAAAGCAGTCTCTGACTCTTTGAGGTTGACGATTTGTCTATTGAGCCCCTATTATTTAACTTTGCGGGTTAAGCCCTGGAACTTTTTTAATTAAACAACACTACAAACTTTATTTGACAGTATTAATAAAAACAGAAGAGTGAAATTTGGTCACAGAAGTTTTAGAAACACTAAGGAAGTCAAGATGTGTCTATTGTTTTCTGCAAATTTAGTTTCTGATAAACAGTAACTTTGTAGGGAGAGAGTGATGGGATATGGGCATGGACACGTTTCAATCAACTTTTCAATTTTCTCCCACTAGCTGCACTAATTGAGAAGAAAATCATTTGTATGCATGGTGGCATAGGGAGATCTATTCATTCAGTGGAGCAGATAGAGAAAATTGAACGGCCAATAACAATGGATGCTGGTTCTATAATTCTAATGGATCTCCTTTGGTGTGTTTCACTTTATTTTCCATTATTTTGCTACATATAACTGCTTCCATTAATCTGTGATATTTAATCTGTTAACACAGGTCTGATCCAACAGAGAATGATAGCATAGAAGGTTTGAGACCAAATGCTAGAGGACCCGGTCTTGTCACTTTTGGGGTATGTGCCATCATTTACTTTATTGGATGCATTACATTTTTTCGGTTTCATATTTCTATGACCATATGCAGTATGTTCCATTTGGGAGCATGATTTAAAGTTTTCTTGCCAGTCTGGCCAGTAGCCTCTGTTTTATGTTATTAGCATGAAGTAGGCCTCTTATAGATTGAAACCTAAGAAAGGGGCTCAAATCAAATTGTGTTTATTGTGTTTGTGTAACATTTAACTGATGAGATAATGACATCTGCTGTATGGTTTTGCTCTATAAATTGCTTTGTTATATGGTTTAATTGCTGACAATTAATGTGCTTTGTACGTGACTTGCTCTTTTTGTATCACAATTGCAGCCTGACCGTGTGACAGACTTCTGTAAAAAAAACAAGTTACAGCTGATAATAAGGGCGCATGAATGTGTTATGGATGGATTTGAACGGTTTGCACAAGGTCAATTGATAACGCTATTCTCTGCAACTAACTATTGCGGTAAGCCGAGATGATCTTTGAGTTCTCTCTGTCACGTGCTTCTACACATGTTCTAATATCATATTTCTATGTAGGGACTGCAAATAATGCCGGAGCTATACTAGTGGTTGGCAGGGGTTTGGTTGTGGTTCCAAAATTGATTCATCCCTTGCCACCCCCACTTCAGTCACCTGAGACATCTCCCGAACGCGTTATGGATGACACATGGATGCAGGTAAATTTTCTTTCATTCTCAACTTTGCCAGTAGGAATCAAAATGCTAGGCTTTATTTATTCCCTTTAATCTTGCAGGAACTTAACATCCAAAGACCGCCTACCCCAACTCGGGGTCGCCCTCAACCTGACCTTGACAGGAGCTCGTTGGCATATATATGACATTGCTAAACTTACTGTTGTAATTGGTGAGATTTTGCAGCATTTGGATATTTGCCAGGATGATGTTCTGGGTCTTTCTATTTGAGGCAAATTATTTTCCACTCGGTACAAATGCTTTTGTTGTACTTTAGGATGTACTAGTTGCAAATGACTGAAAAAAGGTTAAAAAAAAAAAGGAGGGGGGGGGGGGGGGGGGGGGCGCTGGGGGGCTGGGGCTTGTTTAGTGTACACAGCTTGGAGAAGAAAATGGGGGGTTTTGCTGTTATAGCCAGGGAGTGTAACATATTGTACAATTAGCATAGTATTGTATTTGTTTTGTTCTTCTGTTTATAATTTATAGGGAAGGGAAATTGGGTTAGTTTTGTGCATTGTAATACAGATGATAAGAAGAGGCATTTAGTTTGTGTATTAATTTAATTTAATTTAATTTTGATGACTTACGAACTTGCAATTATAATGAGATTAAACTAGGTAAACTTGCAATTATAATCAGATTAAACTAGGTTTGGATCAACTATCTTCTTATAACAGTAAAGAGTCGTTTGGTTGAAGGTAATCAAGGGAGGGAAATGGAATGAAATTGTGGTTGTTTGTTTGGTTTTTTTAATTATTTTTTTTTACCCATTTTTAGGTTTGGCTTTTTTCTAAATTCTCCAATCCCTTCTAGGGTTTTCTATTTTCTTTTCATTTCTCATTTTCCGGCCAAGTATAATAATAATAAAAAATAATAATAATAAATAAATATAATAATAATAAATATTAATAATAAATAAAAATGAATAAATAATAAATTATAATAATGAATAATAATATTCATAAATAATAGTAATAAATTATAATAATGAATAATAATAATAATAATAAATACATAAATAATAATAATTCTGATTTCCTGATTCAAAGTAAATAGTTACAAAAGGAATCAGGGGTAAACCATTCCGTTTCTGAAGCATAATCAAGCAGGGAAAAGTATTTTGATTTTTTGTTTCCTTTCTCCTTTGTTGATTCTATTCCTTTTTCTCTGCACGAACCAAACGCTCCTTAAATATATAAGGATTCTGCATCTCTTCCCTCCGTAAGTTGTGCAATTTGAAGGTTTTCTTTTTGCTCTCTTTTATTTCCCCATCAAATAGATATTAACATTGTAAGAAATCTTTTTATTTTCACATGACAATTAAATACGAATAATGCACTGTAACATTGGAGATTCCTGAATAATACACCGTAGCATTGGAGATTCCTAACAATGGCTAATCAAATTTATGTGGTCAATTACATAATATGATTGTCCCTGGAACATTGGAGCAACATATGGAGGGTGGCATGGAAATTGTTAAGACAACAAAAATAAAATAAACAAATTTTGAAAAAGTAAAGCTAAGGGATGGGAGGGAAAATACTAGAATGAGGGGAAATAACGGTCTGCTGCACATATTTCTTGGAGTTATTAGGGTCAGGAACCCAACGGATCTCACTCATATTGGGTGTTTCTACAAACGCCATTGTAAATTCACCAATTTTGTGTATTGTTCCTCTTCTACCTGCCCTCAGAACAAGGTTGTTTCTGTTGTATGAGAATATTCCATTTGCTAAATGGACAATATATCCTGCTTCAAAAGCATCACACTCATCTCCCCATAATTGGAAATGTACAGAAGCGGTCTCATCAGCCACCAAAGCCAAGCATGTTTTGTTCTGCCCTTCCATTGCTATTCTGCCCTTTTCTAAAACTATGAATTTTGTGTTTATGTTTGTTTGTGCTGAAGGCACTATGTCTTTTAGACATACCGACTTTTGTTCTTCCATAATCTAAAATTCTTCAACCTGTGAAAAATACAAGAAAATCCTTAATATTCTTCTATGAGAAATCGGAAGGGAAGATATGGTTGAGTCATTTTCACAAACACCTAAACAACAATAATATACAGCAGATAGAAAACCATTGATAAAAATTTAAGAGTTGTTTGAGCTGGACCTAAATCTTGTTGGAGGATAATGAGATATGTTGCAGAGAAGCGATTTAGTTACCTCTTCTCTGAGTGAGCTTCGTTCCGTGTCTGGGTGTCGCTAGGAGTCCCGCCGTGAAACACGCGCTCCCCGTTGCTTATGAACGTCTATCTTAATTCGCTGGACGTTCGAATGGGAGAGTTTTCTTATGCAGATGACAAGTAGACAAAGATAAGAGGTTCAATTTATATGATAACAAAGAAAGAAAGAAAGAGAGAAGGAAAGAGAAAAGATGCGGATGCGGTGAAGTACTGAATTTGTGAGTTTATATAGATAACTAAAGCAAAAGAAAAAGAAGATCAAAGGGTGAAAAAAAATTGAGGAAAA
Organism: Croton laevigatus; assembly: GCA_949640765.1. Taxonomy (NCBI): domain Eukaryota; kingdom Viridiplantae; phylum Streptophyta; class Magnoliopsida; order Malpighiales; family Euphorbiaceae; genus Croton; species Croton laevigatus. The sequence continues at coordinate 12,186 of CATIWJ010364426.1, forward strand.
TATCCCAGGAAAAGAAGATCAAGATTAAGAAAAAGAGAAAAAAAACTGAACCTGATTATGATTATGATCAGAATCTAATTAACAAATTGAAAATTCTGTAGACACTAACCAAGATTTCTAACACAGCCGTCATTGCGGCCGAAAAACAAATAATTTGTTTGAATCCCACAACACTCTCATTACCCCAAGCTTTGTTTCAGCCTCACTAAATGAGGTGCCAGTGGCTTCAGATGGATATGGAAGCCTCATCCATCTATCCACCTTGAGCTCTGTAACATCCACAACACTTGTTTCTGATTCCTCCAAACTCTTTCCATACCATTTACCTTGAACCAGGTGTACTGTTCCCTTACCAATCTCCTCCCGTTGCTTATCTAGAAGCACTACAAATTGACCTGGCTTGCATTGAACCATTTCTGAACCACCAATTCCAACAAATTCAGCTAAAGAAGTCTCAGCATTTTCACTTGTTCCGGTTCTTGATGTGCTTGGAACAGGTCTTGCACCTGAAGGGACATTATCTTCTCCATGACTCTCCGGCGAGTCCTGAGAGTGCGAGACTCCTTGCTTTATCGAATGACTACTGTCGAGCTCTGCTGATGCACGGACATCCTTGCCTGCACGTGCTAATCTCGCCTTTCTATTGTTGAGCCTGCAATTAATACAAAACATAAAGCCATTAAGTATTCGTCAGAAGAATAACAAATTAAAACATTCAGTCTCCACTGATGTTGCTTCTAATCGTAAAACTCTATAGATCCAACCTGAGTAAGGAATTGAGGATAACAACTTACTTGATGACATACTTGTTATAAAAAAAAATTATGTAATATTGAGAGAAGAAAAATTCTTTATAACATTAATTGCAGAATTTTTTTGAAAAAGATGAAGCCTCACCAATTTTTTAGCTGTGCAAAAGTAACTTCTGAACCCTGGCAAAAAATGTAGAAATTTATAAGGCAATCAAAAGCATGTTATTTTGAAGACATTAATATGTGATACAAATTCTTTAGAGGGTCATTTTACATACATGAAGACTTAATTTATCAGCCCATGACTGTATAGAAGTTGCATTCCGCTGCATATCAGGTTCGTCGACCAAAGCCTTCTCTATCAATGTCATCTGAAAGTCATTCATTATTGTCCGTTTTCGCTTTCTTGGCTGCTTCTCTTCAAACTGAATATTTCCAACCTTTTCATCTTCTGGAATTCCTTGGCGACCATTTTCTTTCACACGATTACTTGTTTTGGTGAAATCACCATTCCCCATCTGCCCAACAAAATTTTTTCCTCGTGTAGAACTTGTATCTGAACCACTTGTTTCAACATTCTGAAAATCTCTATCCATCTCTCTTAAAACAGCAGATGCAATCCCACCAGGTTTACTCTTGTCTTCCCTCATCGCATGCTCACCAGAATTCATATGCTCATTTTTTAAACTAAGCTGCTCTTCTTGGAAAGCAGAGTTTTCAGACATTTCCTCTTTCTGATTGCTGTTTATGTTGTTAAGATTTGAAGGTTCCTTCTTCAATTGAGATGAGTAACCCACAGTGCTTTGAGCCTCCTAACAGTGATAATTCATTAGGGTTTATGAAAGGAATGGGACATAATCAATAAGAACTTAAATCAACATCACTCTAAAAAAATTTAGATGGAATAACTTAGCAAATATGTTAGTTAGTTCTGAATATGTTATTTCTCATTGAATTGGTTTTAACTGCACAATTAATATAATCATCGATAATCAGAAAAACAAGGTGAACTTCCAGAATTTACCTGATGATGCTCATTGATGTCAAGTTTAGAGAACTTGTCCAAGGATATTGACCTCTCAAATTTGATTTCCTGAATTTGCTCCAACAGCATACAGCATAATTTGAAACATTTTCTTTAATTAATAGGGAAACTAGAGAGAAAATTAATCAGTTGGATATAATAATAACAATTATCACTAAAGGACAAAAAGACTTACTTGTGCTTGATTTTCTCCAAAACCAGCAGCATTGATCAGTGATTGTAGCTGGTTAAAGAACACCCTGCATCAAAATATTTAATCATCTGGAGGGTTAACCACTCTGCACCATAATTATTCCAAATTCCAGTATGTATTAAGCATAAGCAATATTATACATCAAGGATACACAACATAATCAACAGCTTGCAGTAATGTGACATGTATGCTATCCCATTGAAATCTTCTATCTGTATCCTCCCGGGGGTCCATGCATTTCTAGTTCATTCATCAATTAAAAAGATCTCAAAAAGCCTGAAGTAGCAAAGTAATCTGGATGCCATCATGCAAACCAGAGGAGTTCATGCTAGACTGTTACAACCATAAGGCAAAATATGAAATTCAATCTACAATTTATAGTCACTTCACTTTGACAATTTCTTATTCAGGTCTTTGTTATTCCTTGTCCAGTCCCAGAACAATGGTCAACTAAAAGAGAAAACCAGACAAACTCATTTCAGTTCCAAGCACATTAAATGCCTTCAGAGTCTCAAACAGTTGCATGCCTAAGAGAAGAGAATCTATGGACAAACCAAATTGTAACTATCCCAATCGCTAAATAGTCTTGGTGTGTGTTGGAAAAGCCTGCCATGAGTATGGTCCTAATCATACATAACACATCACTAGAATAGCTGTTCAAAAGTAGTTATTGGTCACTATAATCACAACCAAGAGGGAAAAAAAATTCACATACATAATAAAGGAAATTACAGGGTGGAAAAATGATAAATGTGACAAAAGTTGAATCACCTTAACAGCTGTACATCCTCATCATTTAAAAAGTTAGGAGTCAGAGACTCTGCATGGCTTAACAACGAACCTACACATACAGGTTATTTGTAAGAGGCACAACTTATAAAAGTATGTCAATTTAGTAGATCATGGAGAGTCCTGCTTACGCAGATTCCTGCAAACAGTCATGGCTTTGTGAGCACCAGAAGCAAAAGAAAATCCAGGCAAGGATTCAGATGGATCCATCCGCATGCACTCTAGGAACTTGTGAAGGAAAAGATTTCTTTCCTGTTCTGTGGATTACAACTAAATGTTGATACATGTAATAAAAAAAGGGATAGATCAAGCCTGTAATAGAATTTCACAAGATCACGTTAATCAACTGACCTTCACAAATGTTGGGCACAAAACAGTGAAGATTGGCAATTACTTTGACAAATAATGATGTTCTCTGATGAGCATATGTAGCCTGGGGCATGTTGGTGGGAATTAAAGTAATCTCTAAATTTACAGCACTCAATTGGTCCAATGATGAAAATGTGTCCAAAAACCATCCAGCTGCTGTAAATACATCGTATTCCAGAGTAGCATCCTCCTCCCTCAGTGGAAGTTCAGAAGAGCACCAAATGGATAAAAACTCTCCATGAGGCAGTGAAAATATGGCAGTCAGAATTTTGGTCTGTGTAAGATATTGATGTTCGAAAGAGAAGAAAGTTAAGAGTAAATACAATATTCATGGTGAAGGTATCTATCCTATGAAATCCAATGATAGCTTACAAAGCACGTTGTAATGTAAGATCGAAAATTTGAATCATCTGAGAATATATCAGCCAGACGCATTGCATTGAGACGCAAAAGCCCCATAGGAAATGTTCTTTCAGAACCAGTACCGAGATGTTTGGGATCTTTACTAAGTGCAGCCTTTAATAAATCAAGAACCTACATCAGAAGATCTGTATCTGAGAAGCCTGATATTGAAAACAGCTATCAAAATAGAAGAGTAGATCTAAGGAAAAGATTGGAAAATTTTAGTTTGTATAATAAACTCAATAAAACCAAGAATCATTTCTCAAGGCTGATACGATTTGAGCAAAAACATTTTTTGGTAGTTACCCGTACCTTTTTTTGAACTGAAAAGCATGTGGAAATACTTGCAAGAATAGAAGTCTCTCAAAGGGGTTGAGTGAGATTAGGAAGTTCTTTTTTGTCAAAAAAAAAAAAATGTAATGGATAGACACATGATAAAAGGAAAAAGAATATACCAGCTGAATGTCCTACAAAAATTGCTGCAGAACAAATCAGAAATCTGTGGCAGATCATATGAATATTACTACCTCTGTTCCAAAACTATTGAGACTTTTACTATTCATCCTTTTTTTTTCCTATAATTTTCTTCTCATTCTATTCCAAAAAGTAATCAACTCACATTCACTCATTATAAAAGTGGACCCCACATGCACTAAAAACAAATTACATCTACTACAAGACAAATGGCAAAATCGTCCTACTTCAACCAAAAATACTAAAAGTCTCACTGATTCTAGAACCACTATTTGTCCTAAAATCTCAAGAATATTAGAACGGAGGTAGTATAATATCTTCACAACCATCAGAAACTAACCTCTAGTGCAACAGATTTGGCCAAATCTAGGCTGCCTGAAGAACTAGCAACTTCATCAAGGTAAGAAATGCTTTCTGCTTCACACAGATGCAATAGCTGCATAAATAGTTTGATGAAAATATCGGTATCAACATGTGTCAGCAAAGTCAGAAAATTGAAAAGATTATAATGCATACTGAAATACTGAGCAATATCACCAATATGACTTACAATTGATAACACTTTAGCTTTTAGCCTAGAAACAGCAGCCACAACTGTAAATGACTCGGCAAATGGAACTGTGATCTTTAACTTCAGGATGGAATGGGCAAGAAAGAGAACACCACCCTTTCCACATAGTTCCTGAGATTGTGCGAAGTCAGATAGTAGAAAAATAGGGAAAAAAATGGGGTAAAGAGTACATCACGAGAACTATTAGATGCGATCAGAATGATCATCCATTGAAAAATGTGAAAGAAAGGGGCAACCCTAGCATCCCATGGTTGTTGGCACAGGTATGTACAGCCTTTGCTGCAAGGCAGTTTCCATGGCTTGGAACCCATGACCTCTTTTTGGGGTGGTGGCACAGTTAGAATCCATTGAAATATATCAAAGAAATGAAAAAATGATCTCATGTTCCAAGATTGTACTATCTCCGTTTTTTCAGATTCTTTACGTTTTCGTTTTTGGGTGTGTTTTTCATTTCTTTACGTTTCCATTTATGGTAAGTTTTGTAATTGTTTATTATTATTTTTTTATTGATATTGGTGAAAAAGTAAATTTTTTAGAAGGTTAGTAATTGTTTATTATTATTTTTATTTT
>CATIWJ010364701.1:0-26704 GCA_949640765.1 Croton laevigatus
TTTTGCTAAAATTTTGAAATTTTGAGTTTTTATTTTTGAATTATGCTGACGTTGCAATATTTTATCTTGCTTTGTTCCTTTTTGGCCTATTTTTATTGCCATTATTGTAACTATCTGTGGTAACACTTAAGTGTGGGGAAAGATATGTTATTTTGTGTGCTTTAAATTGTTTCGGTCAATAAGTGTATATCCTGAATTTTGCCTATAAGTAATTGTTGGCCTATGACAGTATTATATAGTTAACGTCGTGCAAATGGTGACGATTAGTATGCTATGTTTTAAGCTAAAACTTTTCTTGGCATGATTATGAATTGAGTTTGAGAACCTTTTTGAGCACTTATGGTTTGTGGAAATTATGAAATTAAACTGATGTTGCCTCTTGTATTATATAATGAGTCTGAAAATGTGGGCATAGAGTCGTTTTGTTTATTTAAATTTGTTTTTTATTACATAAAGTAAAATTGGTTATTAAATAGTGTTTCTTGTTTGATTGAACCTAAACTGCTAATTTAAATTGAATCCTTTAATTCTACTCCTATGTCTTATTTAAGATAGGAGCATGCAAAGCATCGCTTTACTACTATTTCTGGTAATAGGATTAACCTAGAAGGTGGAAGCCAAATAAGTGCAAATGCATATTAGAGGGACCTTTTAAGCCAGTTTGTAGCAGTTAAATGAGTTTTAAATTTTTTCAAGATGGAGCGTAAAACGCACTCGTTAACACCAATAAGATAGTTAGGATGGAGCATAAAACGCACCCAATAGCGCTAAAAAGATTTTATAGTAATCATTTTGTTGTGCAAAATCCCTTGTTTGAATATTTTGACCAAATCTAACTTTAATTGTAATCTACTAATGTTTTATCAAGTGTTGAGTTGTAGTACTAGCAAGCACTAATTTAAACAAATGAAAAAGATCAAGAAAAGCTTGCAAAAACATCAAGCCTCTAACTCTGTAAAAGGGTCGCGCTCACGTTGGTAACATCAGACGTAAGCGTCGCGGTTGTGACCACAACAACATCAAGTTTTGCACGCGCTCGCGACTATAGAAATGAACTCTAAGGGTAATTCAGCATTTTATCGTGCGCGCGTCATTAACACACTTTGTAACCTTCGCGCTCGCAACCTTTATACTAAACGACTTTGTGTTTTCTAAGCGCTCGTGAAGGAAACAAAGGACTCATGATCGTCACACCAGATAACCGTTAGAAGTATAAAAGTGTGACCATCACGCTCGCTACGTACCCTGTGCTCGCGACCTAAACAAAAATTCAACTCCAACGGCTAGTGCATTAAATGCCGCCACTCTTTTTCTAGTTATCCGTTGGGGTCCGTTTTGAAGTTTGTGAGGAGTCGCGAGCGCGACCATAGACGCGCTCGCGACCCTTCTGCAGAAAAATGATGTAATTTTATTTTCAAGCTTCAACGGCTGAAATCTCAAGTGTGGGTATAAATACCCATCAAAATGGTATTTTTGAGGTTACACAACTACTGAAATTAATAATTCTAACAACCTCATTGTGCTTCATCTATAATTCTCATCAATTTCATTTATTTCTTGAGTGTTAGTTACTTGGGTGATCTTTAAACCCTTTTCTTTGTTAGTTGTTTAGTTCAAGAGTTAGCTTTAAACTCTTATGTTCTTATTTATTATAAGTTTGGGGTTATCACAAACCCTAAGTTTGAGGTGAATTTGTAAAACCTCTTGTATTTCTTATTTGTGTTTTAGTGGAACGCAATTCCTTTCTAGAATTGGAGAAGTGGACGTAGGCAAGGAGCTTTTGGCCGAACCACTATAAAAATCCTTCTAATTGTCCACCAAATTTCCGTTTCAAATTTTTAAAAGGCCACTAATTCACCCCCTTCTTAGTTTCCAAGGGACCAACAATTGGTATTAGAGCTTAGTTCTCTTATTCAAGCTTAATTGTAAGAGTTGATCTTTATGGCAGCTTTTCAAGAGCAAAACAATCATATTTCAAGACCATTCTTTGATGGAACAAATTTTCCACTTTGGAAAGTCAAGATGGAGTGGTTTCTTGAAGGCTTAGGCCTTTGGGAATTCGTGCTTAAAGAGATTAAACGTCCTAACCAAGTGGATGAAGAAGGGTTTCAAGTTGAAGTACCAAGAGAAGAATGGCAACAAGAATTTACGCAAAAATACAAGAGAAATTGTCAATGTATGAGTCTTATCTTGCAAAGTGTCAATGAGTAAAAAGCATCTAGAATCTTCAATTGCACTTCACCATATAGCGTGTGGAGAACACTTGATAATTATCATGAAGGCACCACTCAAGTCAAGGCCGAAAAGAAGTATGCCGCAATCTTTGAATATGAAACATTCAAAAGATTGCCGGATGATAACATTACCAAGCTATCTAATAGACTTCTTGCCTTGGTATCAAGATTGAGAAAATTAGGCATACATAAGACATCGGGTGAAATCAATAACAAGCTTATTAGGGCATTACCGGAACAATGGTAATATCTCTCCGGAAGACAAATGCCATTGACACACTTAAAACGGATGAGCTTGTTGGTGATCTCATCTCATGGGAGCTCACCATTGACAAGAGAAAAGAGAGCAATGCTATAGAAGAAGGAGATAAGAAGAAAACTATTGCTCTCAAGGCTAGTGAAAAAGGCAAGAAGCAAGTGGATGAGTCATCATCTAGTGATGAAGATTCAAGTGATGATGAAGGATTCAAGTGATGGTGAAGAATTCAAGAAGATGAAAGCTTTTGTCACAAGAAAGTTTGGCAAGAAGTCTGAAATTAGAAGAAAGTTCAAGAAGAAATCCAAGGAGGAACCAACTTGCTATGAATGTGGCAATGTTGGGCATTTAAGGAGTAAATATCCTAAACTTGGAAGTGACAAGAGGAAGAAGGACAAGGAAGAAAGAAGAAAAGATAAGGAAGCTAGAAGAGAAAGGAAGGAGAGGAAGAAGTCCTTCAAAGCCACTGGGAGTGATAGTGACTCCTCTAGTGGAGAAGAGGAAGAAAGCAAAGAAGTAGCAAACTTATGCCTTGTTGCTCTTGAAGATGATGAAGGTGGTAAATCTTCACAATGCTTGGTCTCAAACTAAGAAGCTTCCGATGAATTACCATCTTTTAACTCTCAATCTCCTACTAAGAATGATAGTGATTCTTTTGATGATCGTGATGACATGTCAATGCTTGAATGTGATGATGAAAAAATGATACAATGGCTTAGTAAGGCAACTTCAAAATGTGATAAGTACTTGAAAGCTAAAAACAAATATAAAGATAAATGTTCAAAAATTAATGAAGAAAATGCTAAATTGAGAGATGATATTTTAGAAATGAAAAAAGAAATTGAAAGATTGAGATGTAGTGTTGTTGAATGCTCTAATGTTGTGTCAGGTCATGATCTGGAATGTTCGACGCGTCATTCGGCTAGTATAAGAGTTGACCAAGATATGGAATGACATGGACTGAGGGAACATTAGTAAGCCTTCTCTATGTTTGGAACCCTCAAAGAGTATGGTTGCCTCATACTCAAGCTGGGAGGAGGTCGCCCTCATCTGGGCTAAGGGGTGAGGTCACTTTTACCTAGTCTAGGGGAGAGCTCGTTTGTACCTAGGCAAGGGTGGAGGTCGCCCACTCGACGTCAACCTTCCTTCCTAGCTAAGTTGTTGGACCCTAAGAATCTATGGGACTTTTAGGGTCTGAGATTCTTGGGGCTTTAGAGTCCTATTAGACTCGAGATTTTCAGACCTCACCACCTTGAACTCTATATATAAAGCCTTTATCTAGCACCTATTAAAATTAATAATACATGACACTTTCAGTTATATATTTAATTATTTAAACAGATAGGGTTGTATAGGCTGGTTAGACGTTGTTTTATAGCCAATTCCATTTAAGCCTAAGGACTTTAGGAATTTAAGAAAGACCTTAAATAATGAACACCTGTCTAGCGCAAAAAGTGATTTAACGATAATGAAACTTAAATTATAAATAATGTAATTAGAAAATGTATGTATAGAAAAAGTTAAATGTAAAATCTACCCACTAATCAGTGGAGAACCAACCCACAAACTTTGATTTAAAAAATTAAATTTTTTTTTGCTTAAGGTTAAAAAAGTACACTTCAAAAGAATGAGTTATCCAATAGATTTTCCACTTTCTAGGCTTAAGGTGTGGCATCTTCTTCCAATTGGGTATTATTAAACTAATCAATCGAAACCTACAAATTATTGATTTAAGTAAGCTAATCTTTATCATAATCTTGATTAATACAATTTAAATAGGACAGCTGTTTATTTTATTGAGGTTAAGGAGCTCATTGTTCTAGACTAACTGCGACTTGTAGTGTTTTATATATGCTTTCTTCAAAAGCAATCCAAATATCTAATTTGCACAAGTATAAAAAATTGAATATTGTAATGTGTCATGGACACCTCACACGACCATGATTAATTACGACGTCGAATATCTTAGTGATCAATCAAATAATGTTAATCACTGTTCGGGAATTGTTTAGTTCAATAAGCACAATTTTTTAAAATTATAATTTTGGAAAAGTACATTTACTCGAAATGTAGAATCAGAAATGCTTTTAAATACTCTCTACTATTTATTCATTTATCATATAATTAAAAATAAAAAATAGATTACCTAAACTAATAGTAATACTTATAAGATGTCACTTATTATTATTTATTTAATAATATATTGGTCTTATTTTTACTAATACATAATAGTTTATTATAAATTTTTAATTACCAAAGAAATATATGATATTTAAATATTAAAAGTTATATCCATCTATGAAAATAAAATATTTTAAATAACATAAATATAAATAATTTGATTAATTAAAATAAAATATAATATAAAAATATTAAAAATTTTATCCACCCTTAAAAGTAAACAAATTAAAAAATATAGAAACATAAACCACTTCATCAATTTATAAAAATTGTAGTTATTTAGACCACTTTTCTTTTTAACAATCTTATGAATAATAATTGCCTACAAAACACATGCACTAAGAAGTGCCTATTAAAATTTTAATGCACAAAATTTATAAAAGTTTATAATTTATACTAATTCTTTTTAAATGAAGTATTTTTATTTTTGAAAAATTAAATAAAGTAGTTTAGTAAATAACAAAAAATACAAAACAAGACAATTATACAAGTGCTAGCAAAAATAAAATATTAATTTAACTAATTCTTACATTTTTCTTTTTTTAAAATTTATTATAGCTATAATTTTTTTTATTGAAGTCACTTTTAATTAGAATTTAGGTTACATTTTTCATTTTTTATTTATAATTATATTTTTTTTAAATCACTTTTAATTAGAATTTAGGTCTTATAGTAAACTTATATTTCTAGGTAATATGTTATTCTTATTGAGATGGTGATAAGTGGCAAATAATATAAAAAGTATTTAAAAAAAGATTTATTTTATATTTAAATGACAATAATATCTATACGATGTAATGTAATTGTGTTTTGATAAAATTCTAAAAAAAGTAATTGTACCACTTTTAATTCAAAAAGCTATATTTTTTTTTTGTCTAAGTTATAATTTTACCTTTTTTTTTGGCTTAATGTTATACTTTTTTTGTCAATTATTTTTCTGAAGGAATTTATGTATAACGAATATAAATAAATCAAATTGGGAATAATATAAATACTCTTGTATAGACGAACAAATATTTCCACGAGCGGAAGCGGTTGCAGGATCTAATAAGCTAGATTGTCTATAGAACATATAGTCCTATAGTGTTATTTCACAATCTAAGAACTCTAAATGATATGGAACAAGTTTGAGAATGAGAGAGAATAGAGGAAAAACATATTTTCTCTAGGGTACTGCAGAGAATAGTCATTATCCTAATATCTTATTAGGTGGTATATATATATGTGCTGGGTCATTAAGGTTACCCATTTAACCCTATAACCCATTACGCTTTAATTGGATCTACCCATGATCCATAAGTCATGGGCATATTTTAATTAATTAATACAAATAATAATTAATTAATTCCAACATTTTCAATTTCAGTTTGATTCTCGATTTCGATTCAAATAATTGACTAGAATACTAATGCACAACCCTAATTATTTGTATTCTTTCTGAAAAATTGATACCCATATTATAACGAATGGAATAAAAAATACAATTATCTCCTATCCATAAAAATGTTATATTACTACGTTTTTAGCGTCTAAAAAAATTATTTTACATTTATCGAAATCTATCTATTTATTTATGTATAATCTGTATAAAAGTTGAAAATTGTTTGATGATGTGGCACAATTATAGACTCATGATAGCTTATGTGGAATTTTGAGATTTTTTTTTTATTTTTAAAATGGTTTATTTAATTTATAAAAAGTTTTCAAGTTCTCAATTAGACACTATTAATAGTGTAGAATGAATTTACTGTTTATTATTATTTTTTAATTTTATTATCATAAATTGCAATCATCCACAACTATAAGGTCAGAATGCTATGTAGCAAGAAAAAACACAAATAGCCTTAGTACTGTAGCTACACAGAGTTTTAGGAATAGACAGGGCTTGGGTCAGGCCACTATCTCTTCAATTTCAAGTGTCTATCAATAATTTTTTGACATGTGCCATTGTAAAAAAATGTAAATTATTTATATTAATTATTGGGAGAATAAAATGGAAAATATGAGATTTTTGCATTTGTGGAGAAAATTAATTTAGGAACATTTTCGAATAATTTGGAACATATGTGGATCCTATAAAAACCGTCATTAGGACTGAGCATTGTGGTATAGGGATGGCAGCTAGACGGATTTTTATGGGTTCCGTACTAAGTGTCACGTTTTTTCCCACATGGGTAATAAAAAATGGATAATGGGGCAAGGCGGGTACCTACGCGTGGGTACCCATAATCCGTAAAAATCTGTTATATTTATAAAAATGAAAACTATATATGCCAATGTGAGAAATTAGTCTTCTTTAGGACCTTTACTTCATGGGTTTTGATTTTTATGGTTCAAGTTTTTGTTTTTATTCTAATTTTATGTAAATCATTAATGTCCCTTACTTTGTAGAATTTTTATTTTTGCTATTTTTGCTGAGATTATTAAGTATGCACTAAGAGGTTTTGAAAATCAAATGGTGTGATTGTTTAGGGGTAGATGTTTGTTCATATCTGAAGATGAATTTGAATATATTATAATTAGTTTTATTAATTAAATTATTTAAAAATAAATAAATATGATGAAATTTAAAACCTGTACGTACCCATTACTCTTTGTGATGCGAGATGGGTTGGGGCGGGTATAGAATACTGTATTTTTTGTAGGGTAGGCGGGTAGTAAAACTCAAAATGCATAAATTCAAAATGCTGGACGAGTACACGCCCCACTGACATACTTAATTGTGAATACTCTAAGCACTCTCTTTGAGGCAAAATAAGTGCGTCAATTGCTATTCTTATTTCAGGATAAGTATCTTGTTTTTAAATTATAATAAAATTAGATAGTGATTTTTATTTTGTACCCTTTATATAGGAGAAAGGACTTCATGTGAATAATAAATATTAAATTTAAATGAATGATAGAGATATTAAATATGAAATATTTATTCTAGGACAGTATGTTATTTCAATTCTTAAATTTATTTAAAAATATATAGCTTTATTTAAAATGTAGTAAATGATATTTTAATTTGTAAATGTATAAATATTTTTTAATTTATTTATAATTTATTATAAACAAATAAGAAATTAAACAAAATTTATGTTTATTTTTGTTTGTGGCGAAGGTTTATCTTTACTGCTAAAAGATGCTAAACGGAGAGGGGTGATCCATGGTTGTCGGGCAGGAATTGGTTGTCCAAGGGTTTCTTTTTTTTTTTTTTGCAAATGACTTCTTACTTTTTTTTTTAAGGGTTACGTCCAGGAGGCTACAACAATTAAATCTATCTTAACCACTTATAAAGTTGTTTCAAGTCAGTCTACAAATTTAAATAAATTGGGAATTTTTTTTTAGCCCTGCTATTCATGGGGATGCCCGAACGGCTATCTCAAGTATTTTGGATGTTTGTTTTCCACTTGAAGGTAGCAACTATCTTGATTCGCCATTTCTAATTGGTCGAAACAAAAAGCAAATTTTTTCATTTTTAAAGGATAGGTGTGGAAGAAGTGAATAATTGGAATAACCATTTTTATCCAGAGCAGGTAGGGAGATACTACTCAAATCTATGGATGGCTCAAGCAATACCATCGTATTGTATGAATGTGTTCTTGCTGCCAATTTCAATTTGTAATGAGTTGTATGTGATCTTTAATAAGTATTGGTGGAATGGCAAAAGGGACCATGGTGATATTAATTGGCTTGTATGGGATCGTATGTGCGGGCGGAAAGCTGAAAGAGGTATGGATTTTAGGGATTTGCAATGTTTCAACATTGCTTTGCAAGGGAAACAAGGGTGGAGGTTTTTAATAGACGCCAAAACTCGTATGTTTCATGTTTTCAAATCTAAGTATTTCCCTTCTTAAACACTACTCCTAGATCGGGTTGTAGTTATGTATGGAAGAACGTCTTGTTATCTAAATAGATGTTAGCTAGTGGATGCTATGAGGGTGTGTGATCTTTTTGTTGCGAGAAAGTGATGGGATATTTCAAAGCCAACGAATATGTTCAGCATTAATGATATGCGGGGTATTCTTAGTATTCCTTTGAGTTATAATACAGATCCAGATAGATTGATCTGGCATTGTGATAAGAAAGTGTACTATACAATCAAGTCGGCTTATTACATGGCCTATCATTTGTTACGACATAGGGAAATTATAAGTGCTATGCGTGGAGATTTTTGGAAGCATCTTTGGATGTTAGATGTTCCACCTAAGATTAAAGATTTTATGTTACGTATGGGTCGGGGTGTGCCACCAATAAGAACAAATCTATTTAGAAGAGGGATTAATATGACGCAGCAATGCTTTATTTTAACAAAGATATCATCATGTATTAGCATAATTAAATACTATAAAGTGTCTTCAATTGAGCATTTAAATTACATCTAAAAAACCTATGTAAGTACTTGCTAGCAGGAGTATATGCTAACTAGTTAAACTTCAAAGGAACAAAAGTAAGACGAAAATTTCTATCTTTAGCTTCTTGCAATATATTATCCACAACTTCTTTAATACACAAAGGTTTAATAGTTTTTCCATTAATTGCATCTACTGCTACCTTAGCATTACCTTTAAAAAGACAAATGCTCTAAGACTTGTTCTTTGCCCATTTGATTGCTTCATGGAAACCTATAGCCTCCAAGGATCATTTGGAAAGAAATTTCTTTCGTCATCCAATCAACCACATGCCTTTCATGATTCCTTGCCACAGCAGTTATGACACCGCCACTCATATCTTTCTTCATTGCTGCATCAATATTGATCTTCAGAATTCTTTAAAATAGAGATTGCTAACTTGATATCTTATGAGACGGAGAGCTATCAAAAGAGGAAAACCTAATATTAACCATAAAATTAGTAAGAAACTCAAAATGATACTCTATAGCTCTTTGTATAACATCTTGTCCACCCAAGTGACAACCTAGAAGATCTTAGAATTTCTTGCTTTCCATAATTGTCATAAAATGTGTGCTGGTAGTTCAATACTGTACTACTAGCAGATTTCAATATATGCATTAAGAAGAACCATTTTTGCCTTGTGTTAGAACCCTACAAGTAATTCTAACAAATAGCCAAAGGGGAACCCAACCATACATCTTTGTTAAAATTATAGTTAAAAAATAAATACTCAAAGGATTTCACTTGATTACAGAAAACACAAGCATTTGATGCATTTGCTATCCTAATATACATATTTTGCTTAACAGGTAAAACATTTTTGAACAATTTTCATAACAAAACTTGAATTTTCTTAGGGATACATAGCTTCCAAATATGCTTCCAAGGAAAACCCTCATATTCCCATCACTAATAGTATTTAAATCACCATTTAAAATACTATAAGCCACTCTATGCCCTAACTTAATAGAATATTTTCCATTAGCTGCATAATGCCAAATTTGCTTATCATCCTCATCTACATATGAAATTGGAATAGAAAGGATTACATGTGCATCAGTACTGGTAAAATTTGCAGTGATCAACTCTTCTCTCCAATATAGATTATCAAAATCAATCAATTGATGCACCTAATGAAGGCTTAAATCTATTTTTAGACATTGTTAAGTTATAAAAGGATATTCCACTGAAAGCCATACATCAAAAAAACATTGTACTTACTTTCCCTTTCTAATTTGCCAATGAACTCCCTTGGCTAGAACCTGTCTACTCCACAATATACTCTTTTAACCTTAGGAAACATTTGGATTCAGCCTAGCATCCCAAAAAAGAGAAAGGAAAGTACTTTCCTTTAAGTGTCTTAGCCAGTAAGGAGTTTGGATTAGTAATCAATCTCCATCCCCGTTGTGCCTTATGCGCTATATTCATGGCCTTAAAATCTCTAAAACTAAGACCTTTCATCATATGTTTATAAAGATAGATTTTTTTTCATCTAATCCAATGTATCTTATTTTCATCCTCCTTCCCCCACCAAAAACTAAAGACCAAACTACTAATTATTTTAATAAGGGCTTTAAGTACTTTAAAGCAAGAGAAATCATATAATGGCATAGTAGCCACCACAGCTTTGATAAGCACTTCCTTCCCTGCAGTAGAAAGCAATTGTTCTCTTCATCCTTGAACCCTACTCTTAATTTTTTCTTTAATAAAAGCAAAAATCTGTTGCTTAAATTTATTAATAAGAGTATGTAGCCCTAAATATTTATCCATCCTACCCATGTTTGACACCTCAAGACATTTGCAACTTCTAGTTTAATAATTTTTTGTCTACTACTACATGCATATTTTTGTAAGATTTCGCTAAGACAAAAAACTTCGGACAATAAAGCTCTACCAAAAACTAATGAATCATCAGCAAACATTAAATGTTACATCATTAGGCAACGCCTATTAAGTCTCAGTCCATATAATTGCCCTCTCCTAACCTCTCCTTGTCTGAGACCTCTAGATAGAGTAATGAATCCATGGTTTTCCCCGTTTGTTTTAATAAAATAAGTAACTATACTTATACAAGCCATTACTAGCTATTGAATTTAGAATGGAAGCCCAAAGCATTCATCATATTAATAAGAATGTTCCATTCTACACATTTATAGGCCTTACTTATATCAAATTTTAAGGTAAAATCATATTTTTTGGTGGCTCTTTTAGATTTCAACTGATGCATGATTTCATAAGCAAGCAAGATATAATCAAATATAAGTCTCCCTTTAGCAAAACCTCTTTGACATTCTGAAATAACATAAGGGATAACTTTTTTAATCTAAAAGTCAAAACTTTTGAGATAATTTTATAGCTCATATTACATAGCTTCATAGGTCTTAAATCTTCGACAGTTTTGACTTCTTTAACTTTTGGGATTAGAGAAAGCAGAGTATGCTTTAAATTTTGAAAAAAATATTTAATAGCATGCAAAATATCCTGCTTAATAAGAGGCCAATAAGATTGAATAAATTTAGCTGTCATACCATCTTCTTTTGGGGCTTTTAAGGGGTGAATTGAGAAAGTTGCATTCTTAATTTTTTAATCATATACCTCAAAAATCCGCATTGCATTCATTTGATCAGAGATTTTAGGTTCTATTTTCTAATCTAAAATATTTGCATTAAAGGAAAAAGATTAAGAATAAATATCATTATAATAATCCAGTATAATAGAAATAATACCATCCTTTGAGGTAGTCCAATTCCCAGAAGCATCCTCAATGCCCAAAATTTTATTTTAAAGTTTTCTGTGTTTGGTTTTTATGGAAAAAATTAGTATTCTTGTCGCCACATTGCAACCACAACTATCTGGATTTTTTAGCCCAAAAGACTTCCTCTTCTTTCACTACTTTTTTAAAAGCTCCTTCAATTATTTTAATATCAGTTACAGGATAGGTGTTACTTTGCTTTAAAGTGTGTAATTGATGCATTAAAGCATCAAATTTTCTTTGCATTTGAGCCTCCCCCATTCTTAAATCTCATGCCTATAATTCTTTAACTTACTATGCAACTGAAAAAGTGGAGTACCCTTACATGTGCTAGCCCAAGGCTCATAGATGATAACTTTAACCTCCTCTTTCCCAACACATCTACTATCAAAACAAAAAAACCTTCTCGGTTGCCATTTATCATTTTCTAGAAGTAACAAAAGAGATTTATGATTTGAGCCCACATCTTCCAACTGATGAATTTGAGCCTTCGAAGAACTATTCAGCCATCCTATGGAGCCAAACCCTATCCAAATGCTCTCTAATGTTAGCTCTTCCTTCTATCTTATTATTCCATATGAAAATATTTCCAACAAATCCCAAATCTATGAGGCAACAACCTAAAACAAATCATTAAAAGTTCATCATTCTAGCTTTAATAGTTGAAAAAGCCCCCGATTTCTCCTTTAAGCCTAAGATGGCATTAACATCTCCAGCAATTAAATAATTACCGCTCATTATGCTCAAATAATTAGCTAAAAAAGAAAATTGAAATCTTCAAACATCTTTTTTGTCATGAAAATGAACAAATAATGAGTCCCATTAGATTTAGTAATTTTGCTATGAATGAAAAAATCATTAAAACCCACTATATACAGATTCACATCCCTTCGCCAACCAATTACTAACCCATCTGCTTTACATCTAGTGATACAACAAAAATATTTTTAATATTACATTGTTATAGCTTTTTCTTCACGAAAAAATCATGATTCTTAGTTTCAGACATACATACCACTTTTGGTAAATGCGCTCTCATAATCCCTTTAAGGTGTCAAATTGTCAAGGGGTTCCCCTATTAGCCCTTTGGCAATTAAGAAGGGGTAAATTAGTTGGAGAATAAAAACTTCACAGCAGAATTCGATGGACAAAATGAAAATGAAAGACAAAAGAATTTTATGGTGGTTAGGAAATAACACAATCCTACGTGCGATTCTCCAATTCCCGCAAAAATTGAGATTCATTAATCTTTGATAAGATTACAACGAGGTTTTCTAAGCTAACCTCAAACTTAGTGTTTCTTAGCTCAAACTTAAACCTAATGGAGGTTTTCTAAGCTAACCTCAAACTTAGTGTTTTAGGCTCACACTTAAACCGTAAAATTGAGTTTATAACTCACTCAAAACCATTAACACACACACTGTTGAGTTTAATGCTCACTCAACGAATAACACAAACTTGTTGAGTTTAATGCTCACTCAATGAACAATGCACAAGAATTGATTTACAAAGAAATGAATACAAGATGAAGAGAATTTGAAGCTTAGGTTGTTCTCTTTGGAATTATATCTCTAAATGGTTGAATAAAGATGTATTCATAAGCATTTGGAGGAATATGATTGTTGCTCCTTTGAATTAAAGCTATCTTTGAATTTTACATAGGTCGTATGATACCTCTCATAGACATTTTCCAATAGATTTGTAATGATGTCTGCTGAGTCGTCTTTACACTAATTTGAAGTAGCCATTGGAGCTAAAATTGTAAGGTCGCACGCGAGAGATATAGGTCTCGTGGTAGACTTTTAACAAAACATTCTTCAATAGACTTGTAACTATTTTCTGAGTCAGTATTCCACTAAGTGAACTAGCAGTTGAAATTTGAATTTTAAAAAGTGTCGCACGCGAGAACTATTAGTAGTGCGCGAGACACAATTCCTTTTGAATGCTGAATTAGGGCAAGACCATTTCTTTATTTTTCTCTCGGAATGGTTTGTTATGAATTTTGATGCAAGAGATAGCATTTTTTCTTGGCTTAAAGCACGAGACAAAGTTCGAGTGCAAGTCAGCTTTGTTTTTTTTTTTTTTGGAATTTCAATTCTTTGCAAGTAAAATAATTCATCTTACACTGGTTAAGTTCGTACTTACTGGAACAACACTTAAACACTTAAAATGACATTAGTAAATCAAAATTTCAAGTACATTTGTCAAATATTCAAAATTAGGAGATTTTGACATTCCAAGCACAGCAATCTCCCTTTTTTTTAATTTTTAACAAACTACTTGAGTTGTAATGGATAAAAGAAGTAAAATGCATGATTAAGTTATATGCATTAATTACTTTAGTTCAAAATTTTGCTCAAGGCTAAAATTATGAAATGTTTTTATTCATTGATCCAATTGTTTAAATGAAATTTTTTTGTTTAGTGCTCCTCTTAATTTATGCATATTCTTTAAATTTTAAGTGTTTATCCCTCTTTGATAACATATATTTTACATAACTTATATTCTCCCTCTTTTGACAAAAATATCAAAAAGATAAATAAATTTGAAAAATAATAACAATTTCATTAATAAAACAGAGAAATTACAAAAACAAAGCATAAAATAAAGGAAAACAATAGGATAAAAAATAAAAACAAAGCTTCAATTTCATTAAGGTTGATCGTAGATGTTTAATTCATTTTTGTGATAGTTCTCTTTGTTCATTATGTAGAGTATTAGTTATTTATTTATTTGTTTTTGTTGTTTTAATTTTGTTTGTTAGTGTTTTTTGTATATTAGTAATTTTTAAGGTGATTGGTATAAGGATAAAAAAATTGGTGCATAAATAGATGATATTTGGCAGAAAGTGTATCCACACAAGCAAGCTTAATTCTCAACAAAAGAGTGAGGTAGACAGCAAGGGGTAAATAAAGTTGGTGCAGCTAATGACACAAATATGCAAATGGCAAAATTAACTAAGGAAGTTTATATGTTAAATTTAAGGATGAATCAATTTCCTGCCAATCAAGATGTTTGTGGTATCTATGAAACATATGGGTATGGGGCAAACATGTGTTTTTCAAATGCCGAGTCAATTGTAGCAGGGCAAGCAAATATCTTAGAAGGGTTTCAGTCGAGAGTTCGCAATGATCCATTCTCTAATACATATAATTCTGGTTGGATGAATCATCCAAACTTCTCTTGGAAGACCAACAAACAACAATAGCCATAACAGCCATTCCAAGTGATGCCAAGGTAAAACCAATTTCAAGGACAATCTTCAAATCAAGAGCATTAGAGAAAGCCTAGCTTTGAGGATAATTTGAATGCTTTTATTCAAGTTAGCACTAAGACTCAAGAGGTAAATAATAAAATATTTGATACACTAAAGGCTTCTCTAAAAAAAATGGAAACTCAAGTTTTGGCGGCTAGTAACTCAGCTGCAATTTAATGAGAGAGGGAAATTTCCAAGTTAGCCTGAGTAAGCCAAAGCTATCATAGTTCTTCAAAGTGGTAAGGTTATTAATAACCATGTTGCTGATAATTCTGTGGATGCAGGTATTGGCGGAGGAGATAACAATATCGAGCTTGACGACAAAAGTGCAAATGAGCTGGTAACCACTCACTCGCCTTCATTTGAGAGTACAGAAGGGAACATGGCTCAATTAAATGAGTTAGACGAGGCAAATAGTCCCTACAGGCCACCAGTTCTGTTTCCCAACAGATTGAAGGCTGACAGGTATGATAAGCAATTTTCTAACATATTAAATATGTTATCTAAGGTAAGTATCAATATACCTTTACTTGAGGCAATAACAAACATGCAAGCTTATGCAAAATTTTTCAAAGAATTAAGCACTAAGAAGAAAAGGTATAAGCTGAATGAAAAGGTGATAGTGTTAGAGGTAGCAAGTGTTGTTTTACAACATAAGTTACCTTTGAAACTAAAGGATCCTGGTAGTTTTGTGATTAAAATTGCCATGGGAAATTAGAAAGAAACAGCTAGTATGTGTGACCTAGGTGCAAGTATTAATTTGATGCCATTTTATGCCTATGCGAAGTTAGAACTATGAGAGTTTAAGTCTATCAAAATAGTTTTACAACTAGCAAATCAAACTCTTAGATTTTCTAAGGGAATTGTGGAAGATGTTGTGGTTAAGGTAGGTGGATTAATAGTTTCCGTAGACTTCATAATACTTGACATGGGGAATGGGGTCTTTTAGATTCAAAGCACGCTATTCTGATTGGCAGACCCTTTTATGGCTACCAGTAATATGTTGATATATGTTAAAAATGGAAAACTGATTATGATTGTGTTAGGACAAATTATTGTGTACCTGCTACTACTGCATTTGAAAATTGTTCATTTATTGAAAGTTTTAATTGTGATGTTGAAGATATTTTCTTGTAGGAAAGTAGGGATGACGCCCTTGAGGCAGCTTTAACTCTAGGTGAAATTTTTAGAAAGGATATTGAGGAGTATAAAGTTAACCTAGACAAGGAAGAAGAAATTGAAGTTAAATAGGTATAGAAGGAGGAGAAGGAAGACATCCAGCCTAAGCCTATTAAGTTAAAAGAGCTTCCAAAGCATTTGAAATATGTGTTCTTAGGTGAAAATAATACTAAACCAGTGATTATTTCTTCTGTCCTTAACGGTGAGGAGGAAGAAAAGGTCTTGAATGAGTTAAGAAGGCTTAAGAATGCCATAGGCTGGGGTTTGAGTGACTTAAAAGGTATTTGTAACATTAGAGTCAGAAATATGATGGTAACTCAAGTGTGGAATTGCATGGTGGAATACTAAAGAAGCAAATGCATTATAAAGGAAAGATAAACGAATTATAAACATAGTAAACATAGTGTAAATATGAAGTAAACATATTATAAACAAAGGAAATGTATTTTAAACAAAAATAAATAAGTTGTAAATATGGATATTTTTGTTAAAAATGTTGATTAAAAAAGAAAAAAAATAAGTTGTTAATACGGTAAACATATCGTAAACCAAATGTAAGCGCATGTTAGAAGAAACAAAAGTAAGAAATACGATTGTAAACAAATTGTAAATGAATAGTAAACAGAAAATATATAAGTTGGTATTTGTTTAAATAAAAATGAAATAAGAGCAAGAAAATTTGTCTAATTAATATTTTTAAATAAGTGTTGAAAGGTGAAAGTCTATAAGAAATAGACTTTAGAAATGATAAAATAATTTAAGAAATAAGTGTGCTATAAACATATTGTAAATATTGTACAATCAGGAAGAAAATAAACATTTGTTAAATACAGTCAAAAAATGTAATAGTCAGATATAATAATGAGTAATGTTTGATGATAAATGATAATAGTAAACGGGAAAATATTTTGAAAGTACATAAGCATAAAAATCAAAATAATTATTATCAATAAGTTATTCAAATAGTGAATTAATAGACTGAGAATAAATATGAAGGCAAAATAGTTTGTGATAAATTCAAATTTTAAATAAATAATACTACCTCCGTGTTTTTTATTTCTTTACATTTGCTTTTCACCAATACCAATAAAATCAACTTTTCACTAATACCAAAATAAAAATAATAATAAACAATTACTAACCTTCTTAAAAGCTTACTTTTTCACCAATATCAATAAAATAATAATAATAAACAATTACAAAACTTACCATAAAATAGAAACGTAAGGAAATGAAAAACACACCCAAAAATGGAAACGTAAAGAACCTGAAAACACGGAGGTAGTATTTAATAAGAATTTTAGCCATGAGTATAAAAGAAATATGGTACTATCAGTCGACGACCGAAATAATAAGCCAAATTATGGAAAGAAAATTTAGAAACCAAGAATTTATAAACTGACAAAAGGACTTTGAAATATTAAGAAGGTGGCATGTGTTGAGATTATAATTAAGATCTGCTAGAAAATTTGATAATAAGTTTAGTCCATTAAATAAATTAAAGGATAAGACAGTTGTTAAATATTACCGGTGTACAGCTGTGAATAAATAAATAAATACAGATGGAAATTTTATAGAAGGCAAAATAATTTGGGACGAATCCGAAATTTAATTGGAAACATTTAAATAAGTATTTTGATAACTATCATAAAAGAAATGTAGTGTTATCAATCAATAATTGAAACAAATAATTAAGTGTATGCAATAGTGAATTTAAAGACAAAAAATTTATGTAAAATATATTTAGCTGATAAATAAATTAAAAGTTAATAAGACTGTTATTTCAAATAAAATCAGGAGCAACCACACTTATTATGTGAATGTAACTTAGAATCAAAATGCAATTTAATATAAATGGAGGGAGATTTTAGAAATTTATTTATTTAGGGGATCAAAATGTAATAATAATAATAATAGAAAAATAAAGAAGATTTAAGAAAAGGACAGATGGAAAGGGGTGACAATTATAGTAATGATAATAAGCACAGATGGATAAAATTGAGAAGAAGAAAACATTGAATAAAAATTGAAAAAGAGTGTATGTGCATAAGAATAGAAAACAAGAGTTTACAGAAGAGAGAAGAGAATGAAGAGAGAACAAAGGAGGCTAACATAGAGAAGATGAGAACAGAGTAGAGATAAGGGAGCACAGAAGAAAATGAAAAGAGAGCAGAAGAAAAAAGAAACAAAAATATGAAATAATGGAAGAAATAACCAAAGGTAAATTCAAATTTTTTTATTACTGTCCAGACCTCCTTACCGAAAACCTAGGCCACCCATCAACTTTTGGCAATCCAGTGATTAATTTAGCCATAAGAACTATCGAAAAAGGTGGCCAGAAAGTGAATTTCCAGTTGGGTCAGCCGTGAGCTATTCAGGTCGGTCGAACTTTCCAGTTCAAATATCGTCACCTTTTGGCAGTCAAACGGCCAGAATAAGGCCAAAAAATGATTCCCCAGGTCAAAACAAAGAGATCGGTATATAGATTGTCAGTTGGGGTGGCCAGAAAGTGAAATAGGCCTCGGGTCAAATCGGGTCTGGAAAACCTGAATTGCAGCAAAATGGACGAAAGAGATGACCTAAATGGCATTGTTTTGGGAGTGCCAAAATGACTACATTTTGAGTAAAACGCACAGAAGCCACGCATTTCTGGAGAATAGCGAGCGCGCCCCCAAAGTTTTATAGAATTATAGTTTGGCCCCTAAAGTTTCCTTCGCATCTCATTAAGGCCCTAAATATTACAAATAAGCCCCTAAACTTATTTTAGTTTCTCATTTACGCCCACCAGATTAGTTTTAACAAATAATTCACAATTTGACCCCTAAATTTATATTCCGCATGCAACGAAGGCCCTAGATAATTACATATAAGCTCTAAACTTATTTTGGTCTTTCAAATATGCCCTTTTAGATTAGTTTAATTATAAATTAAAGTTATTTTAGAAAAATAATTAGGTAGGGGTGTTAATTGCTTTTTAGAATATTATAATATAATTAATATACAATTAATAAGGGATAAAATATACACTAGCATCAAGTGATTAGTTAATTTAGTAATTTGCATGCAAGTAAGGAGGTGTTTAGCACTTAATAAATATGAAATTTATAATAAGATGTTCGTATAAATGATATGTGTTGAGAAATTTATGAACAGTGGATTTTGATCATAATTATGTGAAATAAACTATAATGGGTATAGTATGAAATGAGTTGATTAAAATAAAGATATAGGTAAATAAATAATAATTATTAAATAGATAATAAGTTATGAAAGAGAGTATAGGAAGGCTTTAACGTGTGAAAGCTTATTTATGTGCATGCATGTGGGAAATATGTATGTTTGGATATTAAATTGAATAATGATGATTAATTAATATTTTAATTAAGATACCAAAGTGTGAATAATAGTCAAATTTCAGAGATAGCGTAATTGAACAATTTAGTGATTAAATTTAGTTAAGCATAAAATAGAAATTATTATTGATTATAAATAATGGTATGGCAAATAGTGTAAATATCACAACGAAAGTATGGAGTGAACAAGTTTAATAACTAAAGTAATAAGAAATAAGCATAAAAAATCTAAATTAATATCTTGAAAAAAAATTGAGTGCGTAAATGAATTGAATATCAAATAAATAAGTGTTGAGAAATTTATGAACTGTGGATTTTGATAATAATCATGTGAAATAAACTATAATGGGTATAGTATAAAATGAGTTGATTAAAATAAAGATATAGGTAAATAAATAATTATTATTAAATAGATAATAAGTTATGAAAGAGAGTATAGGAAGGCTTTAACGTGTGAAAGCTTATTTATGTGCATGTATATGGGAAATATATATGTTTGAATATTAAATTGAATAATGATGATTAATTAATATTTTAATTAAGATACCAAAGTGTGAATAATAGTCGAATTTCAGAGATAGCGTAATTGAACAATTTAGTGATTAAATTTAGTTAAGCATAAAATAGAAATTATTATTTATTATAAATAACGGTATGGCAAATAGTGTATATATCACAACGAAGGTATGGAGTGAACAAGTTTAATAACTAAAGTAATCAGAAATAAGCATAAAGAATCTAAATTAATATCTCGAAAAAAAATTGAGTGCGTAAATGAATTGAATATCAAATAAATAACATGTGTTACTAGTATGCTCGGATAATAAAAGCAAATAATATAAGAAGGTTAAATAAGTAATATGTCAAATATAATTCTAGTTAATGAATAAATTCAGAAGAATCACTAAGATAATAAATTAAGAAATAAAAGGATACAGGAAATAATAATACGAAATAAATTAAATAAAGAATGCATTATTTAGTTATAAAATAAAAATTAATCAGAGTTGTAATTGTTTGATAAAATAAACAGCATCGTAAATTGAACTAGTCAAACAATGCACATGGCAAGTGAAGGGCGAGGAACGCCAGATTGATAACATGTTTGGTACTTTATCCTTGTTTAATTATAATTAAATGTGTGTGTTGTGCCTATGTGAACTATGTTGCTATGATATATGTGCTATTATTTGTTATATGTGTTATTCATATGCAAATTTACATTAAATAATTATAAACTACCCACTAAGCTCAATGCTTAGCAAGTTTAGTATCTGCTAAACTTGTAGCTTATGAAAAGTCACGAAGGAAATCAGAACAGTCAAGTAAAGTCAGGCTCACAAAAATACTTAGTATGGCATATGATGCGCAATAAAAGTTAAACATCAGAAGGAGCATCAACATAAAAGAAGAAAAAAAATTCTGAGGTAATGTTCTGTATACTAAGTTACATCAGCTGTGACACACTTAGCTCGACTAATGGTAGTCGGGTTAAGGGGTGTTACAGTAGTAGTCCTTCAAAATGCATGTATAAAATAGTGTTAGAGGAAGGGGCTAAACCTATTAGAGAAGTACAGGAGAGACTCAACCTGAATCTAACTGAAGTGGTTAGAAAAGACATACTAAAACTCTTAGATGAAAGGGTAATTTACCCTATTGCAGAAAGTGAATGGGTTAACTCGGTGTGTGTGTTGTGCCGAAGAAAGCTGGCATAATAGTGGTGAAGAACGAAAAGGGAGAGTTGGTACCCATATGTACTCAAACTGGCTGGTGAATGTGTATTAATTATAGAAAGTTGAATAGTGTAATAAAAAAGGACCATTTCCCATTATCGTTTATTGATAAATTAGCTGGCCATGCATTTTACTCTTTTCTTGATGGTTCTTCAGGTTATTATCAGGTTCTTATTGCGTCAAAGGATCAACCAAAGGCAACCTTCACATGCCCCTTCGGAACGTTCGCATTTAGAAGAATGCCTTTCAGACTTTGCAATGCTCCAAGTACGTTTCAGTATTGTATGTTGTTTATTTTCTCAGATATAGTTGATAAGTTCATTTAGGTGTTCATGGATGACTTTTCTGTGTTTGACAATTCTTTTGATGACTGTTTGCATAAATTGACTTTAATTTTAGAAAGGTATATTGAATTTAACCTGACATTAAGTTAAGAAAAGAGTCATTTTATGGCTGATCATGGCATAGTGTTAGGGCACGTTGTGTCAAAAAGGGATATAGAGGTGGATAAAGCAAAAATAGAAACCATATATAAGTTACCACTTCCCACATCAGTTAAAAGAGTTAGGAGTTTATTAGGACATGCTAGGTTTTACAGGAGATTCATCAAAGATTTTTCAAAAATTTCACATCCTGTATGTAATCATCTTGGAAAAGATGTTTTCTTTATTTTTAATGGTAAGTGTCTGCATACATTTAATCTGATGAAAGGTAAGCTGACTTTCAACTCCAGTGATTATTGCACCAAATTTGGGTTTACTTTTTGAAATTATATGTGATGTATCCAATTATGCAATAGGAGCTGTGCTAGGTCAATGGGTTAATAAAATCTTTTTGTGTGATTTATTATGATAGTTTATCTTTGAATGAGGCACAAATAAATTATACAACCACTAAAAACGAAATGTTGTTTGTCGTGTTTGCATTTGATAAGTTTAGGTCCTATTTGACTGGTTAGGTCATTGTGTATTCAGATCATAGTACATTAAAGTATTTATTACATAAGCCACATGCTAAATCCAGATTAATTAGGTGGGTTCTTTTATTACAAGAGTTTGATGTTGAGATTAGAGATAAGAATAGTAGTGTAAACTTACATGCCGACCACTTTTTTAGGTTGTAATTGAATTATGATTGTGCAAACACTACACATGAAAATGCTTTTGAAACATTTTCTGATGAATGTTTATTTGTTATTTCTCAAGCTCTATGGTTTGCGGATATTGCTAACTTTTTTACTTGTGGAATTGTAGGAAAAGATTTATAGTTTCAGAAAAAGAAGAGATTCATTCACTCTTGCAAGTTCTATTTTTAGGATGACCTTTATTTGTTTAGGATTTGCAATGATGAATCAATTCACAGGTGCGTGCCAAAGGAGGAGCAGTTACAGGTCTTATAAGCTTGCCATAGTTCATTTTGTGTTGGACACTTTGGAGGAAGGAAGACAGTAGCAAAGATATTTCAAAGTGGATTGAATAATGGGCGGTGTAAAATAGAAAGATTAATAGGAAGCTGCTAAAGCTTCTTTCTCTTATATGTTTTCGAAAGGAAGTGAAGTGCCAAATGGGATTGGTTGTGATAGATGTCAAAGGGTAGAGAACATAAGTAATCGAAATAAAATACCTCTTACTAATTATGTTGTCGTGGAAATTTTTGATGTATGGGGTATTGATTTCATTGGTCCTTTTTCTAAGTCACTTGGTTATAAGTATATACTTTTAGCTGTTGATTATATGTCCAAGTAGGTGAAGGCAATCCCCACTAGAACAAATGACTCTAACACATTTTGTAGGTTTGTGAAGGAATTCATTTTGAGTAGGTATGGAACTCTTAAGGCAATCGTAAGTGATGAGGGATGCCATTTTTGCAACAAATGGTTCAAGAAGCTGATGTTGAAGATGGGGATTAGACATAAAGTTACAACCCCATATCATCCATAAACATCAGGCTAAGTTGAACAAGCTGATTAAAGGAATTTTGGAGAAGACTATTAGCGTTTCAAGGAAAGATTGGGCAATCAGACTTACTGAAGCACTTTGGGCATATCGGATAGCTTTCAAAACCCTTTTGGGAATAAGCCCTTATAGGATCGTTTTTAAAAAAGCATGTCATCTACCTGTAGAGTTAGAACATAAGACTTATTTGGCAATTAAGGCCACCAACATGAGCTTTAATAAAGTAAAAGAACAGAGGATGCTTGAAATTAGTGAGCTTGATGAGTTGAGGAATGAAGAATATGAAAATTTAAAGATTTTCAAGGAGAAAACAAAGACCTTGCATGATAAAATAATCTTGAGAAGGACCTTCGAACCTGGAATGAAAGTGCTTTTGTTCAACTCCAGACTGTAGTTATTTCCAAAAAAGTTGAAATCTCGTTGGAGCAGACCTTTTGAAGTTTTGCAAGTGTTTCCTTTCAAAATAGTAGAACTCTTGAATCCTAAAACTAATGAAACTTTCAAGGTGAATGCGCAAAGGGTTAAGCCATACTTAGAAAAACGTGGAGATGCTAAGGTGGTGGATAGCATGCTGCTGCTGAATTAATGGTTCGTCCATGTCCAACTAAGAAGACATAAAAGAAGCACTTAATGGGAGGCAATCCATTCTCTTTTATAATTTAGTTGTTTGTTTGGATTTCATATTTCTTTTATTTATAGTTGTTAAGGTTACTTAGTTTATTTCTTGTTAAATTTAATTTCTATTAAGTTTTAATTGGTTTGAAGAAAGTTTTTTTTTTTTTGTGTTTTCAAGCATTAATTTAGTAGGTGTTCATAAATCTCAATCATAGATGACCATGGTATGCTTGGGCATTTAAATGAGAAAAGACAACATGTCTTGAGGTAATAGTGGGAATCCTAGGCCTTGGTGTTTGATCTACCTTTATGTTTAACTGTCTTAATTTACATGGTCGTGGCTATTTTTCTTCTGAGCTGTGTATTTCTCTTTCATTTCTACATGGTAATGAGTTCTTTTAAAATTTGCACGAACGTGTCAATTTTGCCCCTTGACTGTGCCAATACATTTTTCCTTTATATACTGAATTACAGCTGTGTCCAATACAGCCTAAGTCTTTATCAGTTTAACATGATTGAGTCGCTACAGGCCACTGTGTTTCAGATTTTGAGTTTTTACTAGCAGTAAACTTTGTTTTGTTTTTATTTCCAATTACCTTTAAATTGTTTTAAAATATATATATATTTATAATTGTTTCTGTTGATTCATATTGTTATTTTTCTTTCGTGTGAATATGAATTATTATATCTACTTATGTTTTGTGATGTTCATGTGTAATGTGCTGGAAGCAATTCTTGAACTATGTATAAGGAACTTGGCAGAATTTATTTCAAGGCATACGATCCATTCCAAGTTTTTCTATTCCATCTCTTTTTTTATTCTATTGTTGAGACATTGAGAGCAATACGACGCTCTAAGTGTGGGGGTAGGGTGTTTAGTTCTTTAGTGAATAAAAATGGTAATTGTTAACTGCGTTAAGAGTGTTAAATCTGACATAATTATCGGGAATTAGTAGAAAAAAATAGCTTTTATGTAAAAATGTGCTGAAAATTTGCATGAGTTGTTGGTTGCCTATTATACATGCCGAGTATGATTAACTTTACCCACCATGTGAGTTTTTTAGGCTTTTTTATGAATAAACACTAAAAATTGATTATTTTGATAATATGCCACCTTGTTATAGCATCTCTAAAGCTTATTTTTTGCATGCTAGCTGAGACTAAATTAGGATTATCTTTCAAGTATTAAAAAGATATAGGCACTAGGTTTAAACCTTTTGTTTAAACTGTCTACCTAATTTATTTTCCCTTAGTTAGCCCATTTGAGTCTAAGTTATTCCATTTTTGTTGTGAAATCCCAAATAAATGAACCTAAACCTTTCTTGATGTTATTTTTTATTTTTGCACCTTATTAAGTTTATGAGTAATCATAGGTAATTCATAACATGTTTTAATTCTAAGTGTAAGGTTGGGAAATTTATTGGGATAATAGGAAAGATGATAAGTGCCAGAGTTATATATGTTTTTTATAGAAAATTATTATTTAATTTTGGTCTTAATTGGTAATTAATTTATCTTTAAAGCACTTATCTTGTTACTTTTTATTTTTAGGTAATAATCGAACATTATTATGAAAAGGAACGGAAATCGTGCAGGAATGACACAAAGAGAAAGAATTTTCAGCATTTCTATTATCTTGACCTTTGTTTGGTTTTTCAGGAATATCTAAAGTTATATATTTCCAAATTAAAATCTGTTTGATTCATTGAAAAGATAAGATAAAATTCTACAAATGTCAAGAAGGGATTGAGAGTCAATTCAGCCTCCATATTAATTAAATCAAGCTTCGAATTCAAAAATTGTATGCTGTAAGGACAGGCACAACGAGTTTTATTGTATAAGTCATATCTGGAGCTCCAAGAGTCAAAACAAGTTCAGCTCAGACCCATTTGAACCTTAACATCTAGCTCTACAATTGTTATAAGGCATCTAAGTGAAATAATGTCGTTTTGGGGGTGAAAAACGTCAGAGAATCGGGACATTTTGCTGGAACGTATCAAGAGGGGCTGTTTTGGTATTTTGGACATATCTTGGGCTAGGAATGTCCATTTTGGGCGAATTTTAGCTTTTTGAAAAGGGCAAAAAACGATCGACAATTTTACAGAAGAGAAGGAGATGAAAAAATAAAAGGAATAGGACTTATTTTCGAGGGGAAGTTCCAGCAACCTAAAGAGACAGCAGAGGAAGAGGTGATTTGGATCGAAAAAGAGGTTTTCAAGTAGGGAAACACCATTGGAGGGAATCAAAAGCTGGTTTACAATATATTTCAACAGGATTAAGAGTTAAAATGCTAAGTTTTTGCTTCCTTTATTTTTTATTTGATTTTCTTGCATCACTAGCTTTGATAATGAACTGATTTTCTTATTGTATCTAGATTTGAAGATGAACCTTGGGACTGATTTCGTTATTTGACTCGTTTGATTAATTTAATTGTTATTTTGGTTGAGATTGAATTATGGTTATAATTTCTTGAATTGGTATTTGCTAGCATATTAATTCATGTTTGTTTTTGCATTGTGAGATTGAGAAATCCACTTGTGAATCGATCACCCATAATTGAAAGGAGTTGCATGCAAACCTAGAGATAGGTCGACATAAATCCTCTGTATTGGAGTCAAATCCAATACTGGGGACTCATAAAACGAATAATGCGAGACTAGGGGTTTTAATTAGAATGAGAGTTCAATTAATCAACCTAGGATTAGACGTTAATTAGCTCGAGAGAGTGATTAACATAATTTAGGAGTTCCTACGGTCCAACAATGATAACAATCAATTAATTTAAATGAGTCAAGTTGGGGAAAGGTCTTA
>CATIWJ010364731.1:0-22734 GCA_949640765.1 Croton laevigatus
TAAAGTTTTCACAAATTTTCCAACCTCATTTTCTTGATATGGTTGATGTGCTACTTGGTTGGGTGTTGGTACCAGATCTTGAAGAATCAGATAGAAGAATTATTTTGGATAGTTTTTTGCGATTTCAGAAACACTGGGTGGAAAATCTGCAATTTTCTCTTGGATTGTTGTCAAAGTTCTTGGGTGACATGGATGTATTGCTACAGGACAGCAGTCATGGAACACCATCACAATTTCGAAGGTTGCTTGCATTGCTTTCTTGCTTCTCGACTGTATTGCAATCTACGGCTTCTGGATTGCTAGAAATAAATCTCCTTGAACAGATTAGCGAATCTCTTAGCAAAATGCTTCCCCGGTTGTTGGGTTGCTTATCTTTGGTTGGGAGGAAGTTTGGGTGGTCGAAATGGATTGAAGATTCATGGAGGTGCTTGACTCTTTTGGCAGAAATATTATGCGAAAGGTTCTCTGCTTTTTATCCACTTGCAGTTGACATTTTATTTCAAAGCTTGGGCACGAATAACGTCATCCAAACTGGAGTTGACAAGATTACCTCTTTTCAAGTTTATGGAGTTTTAAAGACCAATCTTCAGTTATTATCTCTACAAAAACTTGGCCTCCTTCCATCATCGGTACAGAAAATAATACAATTTGATGCTCCAATATCTCAGCTACGTTTGCATACAAATCATTTGGTTTCTGGAAGCTCTGCTGCTACTTATGTTTTCTTGCTTCAACATGGGAATGAGGACATTGTTCAACAGACGATGACTGTGTTGATTGAAGAGCTGGAACTGTTAAGAGATATGCTTAAAAACACTCAGACTCTTGGAGATGAGGTCAAAAGTGTTGATGGTTCTAAATTCTATTCAAAAGTTGAGCTGTTTGCATTGATGAAATTTGATTTAAAAGTTATGTTAACTTGTGTTTCCACTGGTGGGATGAAGAATCTAATTAGCCAGCCAGATGTTGCTGCTATCTATCTTGATAGATCAGAAAGATTGGCATCCTTTCTCACTGAGAAATTGGATCCTTTTGATATACCCATTCAGGTATATGTGGAGTTGCAAGTGAATGTTATCAAGACAATGGACAGGATAGCTGCAATTGAATTCTTCACTAAGTGTTGTGTGAGAAAGACTCGCAATACAGCTTCTATAGATGTTGTTGAGGATCAAGTCAATTACAGCTTTATGGATGTGTATGCTACTGTTATTGTTGAGCATCTGAGAAAATATGCCGTGATTCTTGTCAAATCTCTACATGTTCTTTCTCCTCTTGCAGTTAAGGTAGTAGCCCTAGAATGGATTCAAAGATTCTCTGAGAATCTTATTCCTATTTATGAGAATCAAAATGTGAAAACTCTTTTCTATGAAGCATTTGGATATATTGGTAGCATTGGAAATATCATTTTCTCAGTACTTCATGCTGCATTTGACAGAGAGCCAAAAGTGAGGTCTCAAGTGGCTTTAGTTTTGGAGGTGCTTTTTGAAGCAAGGCTCATAGACCCCATGTTTTTCTATCCCATAGCTGAGGTTGTCATAGAAAAACTTGGTGATCCAGACATTGAAATAAAAAATGCATTTGTTAGACTGCTTTCCCATGTCATTCCGACAGCAATGTATGTGTGCGATTTACATGCTCATGGAATGTTCACCAGTTCTAGGTCTAGTGCACTTATAATAGGTCACAGTTCTAATTTGCACTGGAAGCAAGTGTTTGCCTTGAAGCAGCTGCGGCAACAACTTCATTCTCAACAGCTTGTTTCCATTTTGAGTTACATATCCCAAAGATGGAAGGTATCACTTTCTTCTTGGATCCAACGGCTCATTCACAGCCGTCAGAGTGCAAAGGATCTTGTTCTCGGTCAGCTTGAGGAAACACAAAAATTTGGTGTAAATGCCTTATGGATGGACTTGAAAGTGGATGAAGATGTTTTTGAAAGAATTTGCTCAGTTAATAACTTGGCTGGTGCTTGGTGGGCTATACATGAGGCAGCTCGGTACTGCATTTCAACACGCCTTCGTACCAACCTTGGAGGGCCCACCCAAACATTTGCAGCTTTAGAAAGAATGCTTTTGGACATTGCACATGTGCTACAGCTCGACATTGAGCAAAATGATGGAAACTTGAGTATAATGGGTTCTTCTGGTGCTCATTTGTTGCCAATGAGGTTGTTATTGGAATTTGTTGAAGCCCTAAAGAAGAATGTGTACAATGCATATGAAGGATCAGCAATTTTACCATCTACAACACGACAGAGTTCCTTGTTCTTTCGAGCGAATAAGAAGGTCTGTGAGGAGTGGTTTTCTCGCATATGTGAGCCAATGATGAATGCTGGATTAGCACTGCAATGTCATGACGCTATAATTCAATATAGTAGTGCGCGTTTGCAGGAGCTGAAGAATCTTTTGGTGTCATCTTTGAAGGACAAGTCCAGGCCACAAGTGTCTGAGAGCCTTCAAAATATCAGGGATAAATTTTCTGGAGACATTCTGAGGGTTTTACGGAACATGGCTTTAGCTCTGTGTAAGAGTCATGAACCAGAGGCTTTGGTTGGTTTACAACAATGGGCTTCAATGACATTTTCATCTGTGCTTGTGGATGAGAACCAATCTACGGGTCACAATGGAATATCAGGCCCATTTTCATGGATCACTGGTTTGGTATATCAGGCTGAAGGCCACTATGAAAGAGCTGCTGCTCACTTTACTCACTTGTTACAAGATGAGGAGTCACTTAGCACTATGGGTTCTGATGGTGTACAGTTCACTATTGCACGTATTATTGAGAGTTATACTGCTGTATCTGATTGGAAATCTCTTGAATCTTGGTTATTAGAGTTGCAGACACTTCGTTCTAAACATGCTGGAAGGAGTTATTCTGGCGCTTTAACTACAGCTGGGAATGAAATCAATTCAATTCATGCCTTGGCATGCTTTGATGAGGGTGATTTTCAGGCAGCTTGGGCATACCTGGATTTGACTCCTAAAAGTAGCTCTGAACTCACACTTGATCCCAGATTGGCCTTGCAGAGAAGTGAACAAATGCTTTTACAGGCAATGCTGCTTCATCTTGAAGGGAAAAAAGAAAAGGTGCCACATGAAATACACAAGGCCAAGTCAATGCTGGAGGAAATGTTGTCTGTTTTGCCACTTGATTCGTTAACAGAAGCACCCTTGCTTGCTAGTCAGTTGCACTGTATCTTTGTATTTGAAGATAGTCACAAGCTTATGGGACACCCCATGAAATCCAAGGAGCATCAATCAATATTAAGTTCTTATATTGAGTCAACGCAGTTTGTTATTAACAGAGTTCATCAAGATTGTATTCCATGGCTGAAAATTCTCCGGGTTTGTCGAACCAATTTTCCAGCTTCTCTGGTCACTCAAAAGCTCTGCATGAGTTTGTCCAGTTTAGCCCGTAAACAGGGGAACCTAATGTTGGCAAACCGTCTGAACAACTATCTCAGGGGTGATTTATTGAATTGTTCAGAGCAGAGAAGTTGTGGTTTCTTATTGTCCAATTTGCAATATGAGGAGTTGCTGCTTATGTATGCTGAAAATAGGTTTGAAGATGCTTTTGCAAATCTTTGGTCATTTATCCGTCCATACTTCGTTTCTTCTTCGTCTTTACTTTCTGATTCAGATGATAATATTTTCAAGGCTAAGGCATGCTTGAAACTTTCAGATTGGTTGAGAAGAGATTATACAGATATGAATTTGGAAGATGTTGTCCACAAAATGCAAGTTGAGTTTACTGTTGATGATGTTCCTATGCTTAGTGGAGATAGATCATCAGTTGGTTTAGGAAACTTAAGTAGAAAATCAAGCCTGGGCATTGTTATTGAAGAGATTGTGGGTATTGCTGCAAAATTATCCACGCAGCTCTGCTCCTCAATGGGCAAATCGTGGATTTCTTATGCTTCCTGGTGCTTCAATCAGGCTAGAGGCTCTTTATTTAATCCAAATGAAAACGTCCTTCACTCATGCTCTTTCTCTTTTCTACTTCCAGAAATTATACCACAAAGATTCAAGTTGACTGAAGACGAGATAATGAAAGTGCAGAATGTGATTTTGCGGCTTTTTCATAATGAATGTGATGCTTACCATGGCAAAGGGGAAGAGTGCAAAATTTGGCTTAATACTGTGCATCATTCAAGAAGTAATAACCATATAGAGGGACTGGTACAGCAAGCAGTGGATATAATTGAAGCTGCTGCTGGGGCATCTGGTGCGGAAAACTCCAACAGTGAGCCACTATCTGTCGCTGTTGCTTCACAGTTGCAAGCCTTGCTTTCTGCCCGAGCTGGCCTAGAAGCAAAAGATATCTCATCTACAATTGATGATTTGGTTAATGTTTGGTGGTCTTTGAGGAGGAGACGGGTGTCTCTCTTTGGATATGCAGCTCATGGTTTCAAGCAATATCTAACATATTCATCCGCAAAAGTTTCTGATCGCCAGTTGGCTGCCTCTGGATGCGAGTCACACAAACAAAAAACTGGGAGTTATGTTTTGAGGGCTACCTTATATCTGCTACACATCCTCCTTAATTTTGGAGTTGAGTTGAAAGATACAATTGAACCTGCTCTTTCAACTATTCCTATGTTTCCATGGCAGGTGAGAAATTTTCTGTCTCATTCTATCTAACACACAAACAAAGACAATGAAATTCCCTCTCATTTTATTTTTGGGTTGGTGGAATAAATTATATATGTTTCTTCTGCTTTTTCTAGGAAGTCAGTCCCCAGTTGTTCGCGCGTTTAAGTTCTCATCCTGAGCAACTGGTTCGGAAGCAATTGGAAGGCTTACTAATGATGCTAGCGAAACAATCCCCTTGGTCCATTGTGTACCCAACTCTTGTTGATATAAAAGCTAATGAGCAACCTTCAGAGGAACTTCAACACATCTTGAGTTGTCTGGTAATGTAAATGCTGTCTGTTAAATTTCCACCCCAGTGCATTTATGTGCATATAAAATAATATTACTATTATGGATCTGAAATAATTTGGTCTTGTGCACTACCTTCTTCTTACTCCTTTGACTGTGTTGAATCGTTTTTGGAGAGAACCATCTGTATTCCTTCTAACATCTTAATTGCATGCTGCTATACCTTTCGGTTGTGACCTGGAAATCTGATGGAAGTGAAGTGACTATAAATTTTTCAGGGTGATTTCATCATTATACTCAATGCATGTGTTCAGAACATGATTTAAGTACCTAATAAATTTATCATTATATCCTTCATTCACAAACCTCTAAGTTACAAGCCTCTAAATTTTGGGAAATGTATGCAATGTTAGAGTTGCTTGCTCCAGGGTAGTACTTCTAGTTGATAAGGGTCTTGGGAAATTATCAACTCAAAAGTAAACTTTTGGTTGAGATATATAGTTACATTGATATTCATCATAGCTGCTCTGAACACCAAATGTTTTTTTATGCTAATTTTTGAACCATCTTTACTTTGAAATCTTGTACTCAGACTTCTAAATTACATGCTTGTTCCTCCTGGTGTTGAAATCCTTTTCAAAGACAACCATCCGTTTCCTTGTAACATCTTAATTGCTTGCTGCTATACCTTTTGGTTGAGACCTGGAAATCTGATGCAAGTGACTATAGATGTTCTAGGGTTCTTTCATCATTATACTCAATGCATGTGTTCAGAATATGATTTAAGTACCTCATAAGTTTAGTTGTATTAGAATATCATCTTATCTTTCATCCACAAACCTCTAATTTACAAGCCTCTAAATTTGGGATATGTATCCAACGTTAGAGTTGGTTGCTCGGGGAAATTATCGACTCCAAAGCAAACATTTGGTTGAAATACCAGTTGCATTGATATTTATCATAACTGCTCTGAGCACCAAATGTTTTTTTTTTTTTGGTAAATTTCAAACCATCTTTACTTAGAAATCTTGTACTCAAGACTTCTAAATTACTTGCTCCTCCTGATGTGTTTCATATAAATCGTTATTTGTGAATAGTTTTTTGAATAAATTATTTGTGAATAGTTGATTAAACACAATTTGATAAAATTAAAGCATAATTTCGTAACTTGCAGAGAGAGCTATATCCAAGATTAATTCAAGATGTTCAACTCATGATAAATGAACTTGAAAATGTTACTGTTTTTTGGGAGGAACTATGGCTTAGCACTCTTCAAGATCTTCATGCAGGTAATTGGAGGATGCAATATTGAGACTTAGGTTATTCATGATGCAAATGTTTAAGCTACAGCTTTTACAGTTTATGTCTGTGTTTTATTATTCGCTTAGGGAGTTGCTATTGCAAGTGGCAGGATTTATTTGTGTTGGCCAAATGGATCTAGTTACTAGGAATAGAGTTTTCTATGGGGCCAAAAGTCAAATTATTTGAGAAAAGCATGAAATATGAGCATTTCCAAAAATTTATTTGAAGCCACAGAAAACTCTGTTGTAAGTAGCCACATTTGTGGACCAAGTATTCCTAATTTTGTTCCAAAATCTGCTACTTGAAATAATGTTGTCAAACAGGATATTAACATGATTCCTAATGTTATCCATGAATCATAGCATAAAACTCCTCAATCTTGAGCACCATGTGCTAGTTGAATCTTAAAAGTGTACACTAAAAATAACCA
Organism: Croton laevigatus; assembly: GCA_949640765.1. NCBI lineage: Eukaryota > Viridiplantae > Streptophyta > Magnoliopsida > Malpighiales > Euphorbiaceae > Croton > Croton laevigatus. The sequence continues at coordinate 6,619 of CATIWJ010364731.1, forward strand.
TTAAATCATCAAGACACAGCAAGATAAGCGTTGAACAAGAATTATATATGAATAATTCTTAACAAGTTTCAATGGCAGAAACTTATAGGAAAATTCTCAATAATTGAATAAGGAATAACCAAGTTTGAATGATCTAAAACAAAGATACATTGGGCTATTTATAGCCATCAGATCCTAACATATTAAGAATCCTAAAGTAGGAAGGAATCCTAACTAAAACCTAGAAATTAAATCAAACTCCTAAACTGAAATAAAATATAAAATCCTTATCAAACTAGGAAAAGAAATTAATCCTTAACTGCTGCCATAGGTTCCACATTACAACATTATATGTAAGAGGTATTTTTTTATATTATAGATTTCTGATTAGGTAGTCTTATAGTATTTTACTTTTCAGGAAAACACTGATTTTGCATTTCTAATATTTGCTGACTAACTTTATTTGCAGTTGAGCTATCTAACCATTTTTTTCTTCCAGATGTGACAAGGCGCATAAACGTGCTGAAAGAGGAAGCAGCACGAATTGCAGAAAACGCGACACTAAATCAGACTGAGAAGAATAGGATAAATGCCGCTAAATACTCAGCCATGATGGCTCCCATTGTAGTGGCCTTGGAACGCCGCCTGGCTTCAACTTCTCGTAAACCTCAAACCCCTCATGAAATATGGTTTTATGAGGAATACAGAGAAAAACTAAAGTCTGCCATTTCTACATTTAAGACTCCTCCAGCTTCTGCTGCAGCACTTGGAGATGTGTGGCGTCCGTTTGATGAAGTTGCTGCATCATTAGCATCCTTTCAGAGGAAGTCATCCATACTGTTAGGGGAAGTTGCACCCCAACTGGCTTTGTTGTCATCTTCGGATGTTCCAATGCCTGGTCTTGAGAAGCATTTCACATTGTCTGAATCTGAAATGGGTTGTAACACAGCGCTTCAGGGAATTGTTACAATAGGTTCTTTTTCTGATCAAGTGATTATCTTATCAACCAAGACGAAACCAAAGAAACTTGTTATACATGGTTCAGATGGTCAAAACTATACTTATCTTTTGAAAGGTCGAGAAGATCTGCGCCTTGATGCTAGAATCATGCAGCTTCTTCAAGCTATTAATGGTTTGATGCATTCATCATCTGCAACTCGCAAGCATTTGCTTGCTATACGCTATTATTCAGTGACTCCAATCAGTGGTCAGGCTGGTCTGATCCAGTGGGTGGACAACGTAGTAAGTATATACAGTGTCTTTAAAGCTTGGCAACACCGTGTCCAACTGGGCCAGGTTTCAGCAATGGGTCAAAACAATTCAAAAATTTCTGCTCCACCACCTGTTCCTCGACCAAGTGATATGTTCTATGGTAAAATCATACCAGCACTTAAAGAGAAAGGCATAAGGAGAGTAATTTCACGAAGAGACTGGCCTCATGAAGTCAAGCGTAAAGTTCTTCTGGATTTAATGAAGGAAGTCCCCAGACAGCTGCTTTATCAAGAACTTTGGTGTGCTAGTGAAGGTTTCAAAGCATTTAGCTCAAAACTGAAAAGGTACTTTCTAACAAACTGGAAAAGATCTTACAATGTCATGATTTAGCATTATGTTATTGCTGACTTATTATAGTTATTATAATATTTTCTAATTAAGAAGTGATTGGTGCCTTAATTCTAGGATTATTTTGAATTAATTATTCATATATCCTAGAATAAAATGGTTTTTTCTCCTTGTTGTTAAACAAGATTCACAATGTAGTCCTATAATATATTCTCTATTCTAGTTCTTCTCTCTCTATTCAACTTTCTTAATTTTATGTAATTTCTTAACGTTTTTACATGGTATCCAAGCCTAAATCCAATAGCCTGTAATTCTTCTTTTCTATGTTCTTCACATTTCCTTCTTTCTTTTGTCTCTAAGACAACTGCAATTCCTGCTCTGCAATAGTCATTTCTTCTACTTATTTACAAAAAATCTGTATTTCTAGACCTAAAATACCTCCAAACCGGGTCCATTTCTTCTATCTTCTTACCTTTTTCTTCCTCCTTATTAAGATATAATCTTCTTCTCTTCAACCTATCGTATCCTCACTTAAAATATTCTCACCAAGGCTGATTTTTTTTTTCTCTATTCTCCATTTTTGTGTATTGGATATGTGAGAAGGGTGGGGTCTTAAGCATGTATCCTCCACCTGACAGTATTTCTGTTCTTTCTTTTTCTTCTCACTGCAATCTCTAGCTCATCTCTCTTCCAAAATCCAAAATAAGTAACACTCCTCTTTTACTCTTTTCAAAGAGGGCACCACCAAAATGGCTTTCTTGTCTATTTCTAGTCCATCTTCTTAGTACCTGCAAATGGAGGAGGAACCATACTTTAAGTTTCTTAATTGATACTCTTTCTTTCTTCCTTTGAATCCTTTCTATTCTTGATGCCCTTTCTTTCTATTCCTTTTCCTCTTCAATTTTCTCCTCTCTTTCTGTAGCTGGAATGCCCCTCCTATCTCTAACCACAAATCTTTTGCACAACTCTAAATATGCAATTCCTTATGTAGAATGTTGAGTTTACGTTCTGCTTTCTCTGTTTCCTGAACCAGAATCTAAAAGTGCTGAATTTAGGAGCAAAGAATTAAAGATAAATAAAAATATTGAAGTTTTTTATTCTAGCAAAAATCTCAACAAGGGGGAGTGTTGGAATTAATGAGATTTTTATATTAAATGAATGTCTGATTTAGTAATTATGTAATTGTTGCCTTATTGTAGTAGTTAGAATATTTTGTAATTAAGAAGTGATTGGTGCCTTAATTATAGGAGTTAATTTTGAATTAACTAACTCATATTTCCTAGTATAAAAGGGTTGTTTCTCCTTATTGTTAATCAATGTAATGATTCACAATATAGTCGTATAATATATTCTCTCTATTCTATTTCTACAACTCTATTCGGCTTTCTTAATTTAATGTTACTTCTAAATATTATCACACTGTGCACGTGTTTTGTAGGCATGCATAGTACGGCTGCAAATTGCTCCATTTAACTTTTTATGAATGGATCACAGCTTCCCTTTCTCTGTTTCATCTCTTATTGCTGTTCCTTTTTTAGCTCCTCTTTTATTTCATTGGCTGATACTCATGTAATATTTTAGATACACTTTTTTTCTTATGTTTGTTTCTTGATTATCTTACGTTTGACTTATTTAGCCTGCAAAATTTTGGATGACCAAAAGATAATGCTAATAATTTTCATAATGATCTACTGTTTATGGCATGGAAAAATGGAAGAGGGAGACATGAAAAGTGCACTTGACCAGATTTTGGGTGTGTACTTGTACTGAATTTGGCAGCCTGTGCCATCTCTCTTTGTTTAGATATCTGGCTTTAGCAATTCAATTGTTGAGAATGTTTAGGGTGAGAGGGGGTGTGTTGGAATCCCACATTGGTTAGGAGAGAGGAGGATGTAGTCTTTATAAAGTTGGGCAATCCTCACCTGTCAACTCGGGTTTTTAGGTGAGTTAGGCCTAGATTCTTAACATGGTATCAGAGCCTGCCTCCTCCTCCAAGTGTTGGGACGTTTATCCGTTGCCCGTGATGGGCAGTTGCACCCGTTGGGTTTATGTCCTCACCCGGGATGGGTGAGAGGGGGTGTGTTGGAATCCCACATTGGTTAGGAGAGAGGAGGATGTAGTCTTTATAAAGTTGGGCAATCCTCACCTGTAAACTCGGGTTTTCAGGTGAGTTAGACCCAGATTCTTAACAGTATTTAAAGGAAGGTGACGTGTTGAACTCAGGAACTTGACTATAAATTCTCTGTTGCAGTGATACTTCCCCCTTTTGCATTTCTAATACATTTTGTCCCTATTGAATACAGAATTAACATTTCATTCTTCATTTGTAGGTATTCTGGAAGTGTTGCAGCCATGAGTATGGTGGGCCATATTCTTGGTCTGGGAGATAGACATTTGGATAACATTCTGGTGGATGTCTGTAGTGGGGATATTGTACATATTGATTACAACATTTGCTTTGATAAAGGTCAAAGACTAAAGATCCCAGAAATTGTTCCATTTCGCCTTACTCAGATGATTGAGGCTGCTTTTGGGTTGACTGGAGTAGAAGGAACCTTCAGAGCAAACTGCGAAGCAGTTATGGGTGTTCTGAGGAAAAACAAGGACATACTCCTCATGCTACTAGAGGTCTTTGTTTGGGATCCACTTGTAGAATGGACACGAGGGGATTTTCATGATGATGCAGCAATTGGTGGTGAAGAAAGAAAAGGCATGGAGTTGGCCGTTAGCTTGAGTTTATTTTCATCTCGGGTGCAAGAAATTCGTGTCCCCTTACAGGTAATTAATCACCACAGACGTTATGTAGCAGTATAGACACTATTCAAACACTCGTTATTTTTTTAGATTAGCATATTTGAAGTGCAAATGTGTGTTGAGTTATTTCTGTCCTTTGGTTTTCTTATCTGCATACAGGTACTTAAGCCCAATTTGCTTCAACTTAATTTTATTTGATGTTCTTGTGAAAGTATAGACACTATTCAAACACTCGTAATTTTTTTAGATTAGCATATTTGAAGTGCAAATGTGTGTTGAATTATTTCTTTCCTTTGGTTTTCTTATCTGCATACAGGTACTCAAGCCCAATTTGCGTCAACTTAATTTTATGTGATGTTATTGTGAAAGTCCGATCATAATAACTGGCATTTTGTCCTGTGTGCTATCTTAAAAGTCTATATACTCTGATTTTGTTAATTTTTTCAAATCATGTTTATCTTCAATTATATAAATGTATGATTAACTCCTTGTTTCCTCTGATTGTGGTCAGGAACATCATGATCTCTTATTATCGACCTTACCTGCTGTTCAATCAGCTCTTGAGGTATGATAGGTTAATGCCTAGAATATTTTTGAATTGATTCTGGAGAGATCTTAGGTTGTCCTGAATTATAAGTTCCTTCTAACTGGTCATGCATGTTTCAGAGATTTGCAGATGTCTTAAATCAATATGAACTTGCGTCTGCTCTTTTTTATCGAGCTGACCAAGAGAGATCTAGCCTCCTTCTTCATGAGACATCTGCCAAGTCAGTTGTGGCTGAAGCAACTTCTAATTCTGAGAAAACACGTGCGTCATTTGAAATTCAAGCTCGAGAATATACTCAAGTAAAGGCTTTGGTAGTTGAGAAGGCTCAAGAAGCTGCAACATGGATGGAACAACATGGAAGGATCCTTGACGCTTTGCGGAGTAATTTACTTCCGGAGATAAACACCTGTATAAAGTTGAGCAATATGGACAATGCCTTATCTCTTACAGCAGCTGTTCAGGTGGCCGGAGTTCCATTGACCATAGTTCCTGAGCCGACTCAAGCACAATGTCAGGACATAGATAGGGACGTCTCTCAGCTCATTGCTGAGCTGGATCATGGTGTTTCATCTGCAGTAACTGGAATTCAAGTGTATTCATTGGCTCTACAGAGAATTTTACCTCTAAACTACCTTACAACTAGTGCATTACATGGTTGGGCTCAAGTGTTCCAACTGTCTGCAAACTCTGTATCCTCCGATATTCTCTCTCTTGCCAGAAGGCAAGCCACTGAACTTGCAGCAAAATTCCAAGGAGATGATCTTGATTCTGTCAGACACAGTCATCATGATCTTTGTGTTAGACTGGAGAAATATGCAATAGAGATACAGAGACTTGAAGCAGAGTGTTTGGAGCTAGAGGGCTCTATTGGCATGGAGACTGAGTCAAAAGCTAAGGATCGTCTTTTGTCTGCTTTTGTTAGGCACATGCAGTCTGCTGGTCTTGTAAGGAAAGAAGATTCGACTTCTTTTAACCAGCCAGGGCAATCAAGCTATGAAATAATGAGGGATGCTAGGTTGCCAGGGGACCATGAAGAAAAGAAGGAGAAGATGCTATCTGTTTTAAATGTAGCTGTAAGTTCACTGTACAATGAGGTTAAGCACAGGGTTCTTGACATATTCAGTAGTGATGCTGGAGGAAGAAGTGAAAATAATAGATTTGCAACTATTTTTTCTGAGTTTGAAGAGCAAGTTGAGAAATGCATACTTGTAGCTGGGTTTGTTAATGAACTGCAGCAATTTATTGGTTCAGACATGGCTAGTGTGGATACCAATGCAAGCCATCCAAAAAATTATCCTGACAATAACTGGGCTTTTATATTTAAGACCTCTTTGCTTTCCTGTAAGAGTATGATTGAGCAAATGACTGAAGTAGCTCTGTTGGAAGTGATGAGGTCTGCCATTTCATTGAATTCAGAAGTTATGGATGCATTTGGATTAATCTCACAGATCCGGGGGTCCATTGATACAGCTTTAGAGAAGCTATTGGAGATTGAATTGGAGAAGGCAACCCTGGTTGAACTTGAAAAGAATTACTTTGTTAAGGTGGGGCTCATTACTGAACAACAATTGGCTCTGGAGGAAGCTGCTGTAAAGGGTAGGGATCATCTATCATGGGAAGAAGCAGAGGAGCTTGCTTCTCAGGAAGAGGCTTGCAGGGCACAGCTGGACCAACTACATCAAACATGGAACGAAAGGGAGATACGGACGGCTGCTCTCATAAAGAGGGAAGCTGATATACAAAATGTCTTGATCTCTTCTGAGAGCCATTTTGATTCTCTGATTAGTGCTAGAGAAGAGATAGGAGAGTCAAATATCTTAGGAAGTAAAGCACTATTGTCCTTGCTAGTCAAGCCTTTCTCTGAATTGGAATCTGTGGATAAAGTATTATCAAATTTTGGTGGTTCAGTTATCTCTTATTCAAATGAGATTTCTAATTTAGCTGATCTTATTAGTTCAGGTTACTCTGTTTCTGAATGTATCTGGAATGTTAGTGGTTTACTGAAAAACCAGTCTTTTTTTATTTGGAAAGTATGTATTGTAGATTCTTTCCTTGATTCATGCATACAAGATGTTGCTTCATCTGGGGATCAAAATTTAGGATTTGATCAACTTTTCAATGTTGTCAAGAAAAAACTTGAATCCCAACTTCAAGAGCATATTGTTCGATACATGAAGGAACGAATTGCTTCCACTTTTTTGGCTTGGTTAGACAAAGAAAATGAAAATTTGAAGCAATTGACAGAGGCAATGAAGGAGCTTTCTGTTGACCAACTTCGAAAGGATGTTGTTGCTGTCAGGAAGGTTCAAACTATGCTTGAAGAATACTGCAATGCACATGAAACTGCTAGAGCAGTGAGATCAGCAGCTTCTATCATGAAAAGACAGGTAAATGAACTCAAAGAAGCTCTTCACAAGACTGGCCTAGAGATTGTCCAATTAGAATGGATGTATGATGCATTGAACCCTTCAAACAAGAGCAGAGCTACTTTTCAGAAATTTCTTTCTCCTGAGGATAACTTGCATTCCACTATCCCAAATGTCAGCAGACATAAATTGCTTGAAGCTATGCAATCTTCCATAACAAAAATGGTAAGGTCAATGGACTGCCTGCAAGCTTGTGAACGAAATTCTGTTGTGGCTGAAGGGCAGCTTGAGAGAGCAATGGGATGGGCTTGTGGAGGTCCAACTTCCAGCTTGACCGGAAATGCGTCTAATAAAACTTCAGGAATTCCTCCCGAGTTCCATGACCATCTGATAAGGAGACAGAAACTGCTATGGGAAGCTAGAGAAAAAGCATCAAATATTGTGAAAGTTTGCATGTCAGTAATTGAGTTTGAAGCATCAAGAGATGGGATTTTTAAGATCCCAGGAGAAACTTATGGTGATGGCAGAACATGGCAGCAAGTGTACATGAATGCATTAACGAAATTAGAAGTTACCTTTCACTCTTTTAGCCGTGAGTTTCCACCTTGCCCAGTTATATGAACTATCTTATGCTATCGAACTTCTTTTAACTGTTGAATATATTGTCTTCTGGTTCTTGTCATAGGCACTGAGCAAGAATGGAAGATTGCCCAAAGCAGTATGGAAGCTGCATCGAATGGCTTGTATTCTGCATCGAATGAACTATGCATTGCATCTCTTAAAGCAAAGTCAGCTTCAGGTTAATTTACTTTGTATATTTTAATAATCAGAGTCATTTGTGGAAAACATCAGTTGGATTTGATGGTCTGTCTTCTGCAGCTGATCTACAAAGCACTGTTCTTTCAATGAGAGACTGTGCATATGAAGCTAGTGTTGCTCTATCTGCCTTTGGTCGTGTTTCAAGGGGCCAAACTGCTTTGACTTCTGAATTTGGCACCATGCTTGATGAGGTATTAACCTTTGAATATTTGTGGCAAATATTTTTGTTTTTGGAACCTTTTGCCTTCTTTTATATTTCCAATCTGAAAAACATTGAAGTGTCATACTCAAGTAATTCACTACATGTAGCCTGGACAATTTTTTAATGTGGAGAGTTGACCTCAAGTGGCTGAGGCCCTTTTTTGGTCATTGTTAAATATGTTTTGTATCATGGAGCTATTCAGATAAAGGACTAGAGCAGCATTGAGGACCTCACTTGAAGTCATATAGCAGCAGCATTGTGCAGTATTTAACTTGTCCAAAACAGTACAAGTACTAAAAGTAAATAAATCGAACTAAAAAGACAATCTAAGTTGGAAGACTGCAAAATCATCCCCCAGCCCTCAATTTGTCTTGAATTGCTTTGAGCTACTTAGATATCCTAAAAGCTATAACATGTTCCTGAAATTTTGTCATTGAAGGAAGCGCTTGTGCTTATGTTTTATATATTTTAAGATAATGAAGTGAAAATATAGTGGAATGAGCGACAGTTTAGGGCTTAATTTTCTATTGGTAAGATTTTTACATAGGTGAGCTTGCTCAGTTAAAATGTCTCACGTTAGTGAAATACACTTTGAAGAATCAATGTTCTTTTCCTATTCTCACTTTGTAAGTCATCATTCAAGATATGCTTATCAATATTGTTACCATTACATATTGAGCAACGTTAACAAGTGAATAGCCTTTTTATCTTTCTGTTCTTGTGGTCTTATGTTGCTATGTTATTCCTGGTTCATTACTTAGGTTCTTGCAATAACTGAAGATCTGCATGATGTTCATACATTGGGGAAGGAAGCTGCTGCTGTTCATCATTCTCTTATGGAGGATCTTTCGAAGGTTATTAGTCCCTCTACTTGATTTCTAGTCTTTTGACCCTGTTACTCTGTTGTAATGTCAAACTTTCTTCTGTATGCCAAACTTTCTGCATGTGGTGGTGTTCCACTTTATATCTTTTCATAATTGGAGTATGTTCTTGAAGCCTTTTGCTGATCTAAGTAATGTTGTACTGTCACAATTATATGAAAGAGTTGACAACTTCTGTTTTTGTTCAGGCAAATGCTATTCTTCTTCCGCTAGAATCTGTATTGTTAAAGGATGTTACTGCAATGACGGATACAATGACCAAGGAAAGAGAGACCAAGATGGAAGTATCTCCTATCCATGGACAAGCAATATACCAGTCTTACCGTTTGAGAATTAGGGAGGCTATTAAGAATTTTAATCCCCTCGTTCCATCTCTTACATCATCTGTAAAGGGACTATATTTGATACTGATGAGGCTTGCACGGACTGCAAGTCTTCATGCTGGCAATCTCCACAAGGTGAATTCTTTGATTAGCACATTTTGTGTGCTTATATTTTGAGAATTGAATATGATTTCTCTCTTTTTATTTCTGGCAGGCTCTCGAAGGACTAGCGGAAAGCCAGGATGTAAAATCCCAAGGAATTAGTTTGTCAAGGACTGATCTTGATGATGGTTCTAATGAATTTGAAGAAAAAGGAAGAGAGAGTCTCTCCAGATCTGACAGTGGGAGTACTAAAGATTTCTTTGGTGATACTGGATTCTCCTTGCAAGATAAAGGATGGATTTCTCCACCAGATAGTATTTGCAGTGGCAGCTCAGAATCTGGAATAAGTATTCCAGATGTCCTCAGTGATCAAGCCGATGTAATAGGACAATTTCCTCATGAATCTGATAACAGTGTTGTGGCAGATTATCTAAAAGCTTTTCCCTCTTCACAAACTCATTACCAGGAAACTTCACAATCAGTTCAATCAGTATCTGGATGTGAGGAAGTGAACAACAACGATTGTAGTTCTGTCACAGAAGTTAGTGCGTCAAATGAACAACTGAAATCTGCGGCGTTACCCAATGAAGCTGTAACTGTTTATGCTGAATCTTCACCACCTCTGGATGAGAGAAATCCAAAGGCGAAAGTTGATGATACAGAAAATGAGATATCCTCTTTAAGCAAAGTTAAGATTGAGGAAGAAAATTATGAAGCTAATCATAATTCACACCCTGGTAGTCGAATATCCAGAGGTAACGTCTACCTCTTCTATGCTAAGTGCTTCTAATCTTGCATCATCATCTTATATGGTACTTAGTGCATGTACTGTGCAGGCTCATGCACTTTTGTCTCGTGTTTTTCTTTTTGTTTTCTTATGTGACATAAAGAATTGTTATAGGACTTGGGTTTTAAAGTCATGTTTGTAACCATCGGTTACTTGTAGGTAAAAATGCTTATGCTATGTCAGTTCTAAGGCGTGTTGAGATGAAAATAGATGGTCGTGATATTTCGGAAAATAGGTAAATCTTGTTCATTCTGAATTTTTTTTTTCAATGATAGTCAAATTATGGAAGCAAATTATATCCCCATTTTCCATTATCCAATCCCGCTAACAGAGTTATTTTTCCTTGCCAGAGTAATTAGTGTTGCAGAACAAGTGGATTATTTGATTAAGCAGGCTATGAGTATAGATAATCTCTGCAATATGTACGAAGGTTGGACTCCATGGATCTGAAGTTAAGAATTCTGCATTCTAAACAAAAGCAGTGATTTTGAATTTCTCATGTCTGAGCATGCTTGCTCTTGACAAGGGGGGTGGCTCGATTCAGGTTGGGGTGATTTTCCTTGCTGGCGATAAGGTGCTGGAAGAAGGCCACATTCATTTGGTTCCAGTGTCCCTCTTCCCTTTTTATATGCTAAGCTGTCCTTTTTTCCCTGTGAGCTGGAATCGATTGGTTATGAACAGCAAGTGTTCTCCATTTGTTCAATGCCTTCCTTTCCCTTGGAGGCGGAGATTTGTAGGGCCAGACGACAGTGTTCAAGCACACATGAGACATGCATCTTCCATGACTGCAGCCTGAACTCTTTTTGACAAACATTCAAAAGCTCCATTCCTGACAGACTCCATTATAGATTTGGAAGAATCACATTCAGTTGTTGAGGGCTAAACAAAATGAAGGATTTTTTTGGTTCAACAAAATGGGGGTTGGTTGTTGCTGTAGTGATGCTATTTCCAGATTCAGTCGTCAATGGAATTTCGATCACCCACATTGTTAGCGCATCACAGGCGGGTAACAGGTCATATAGCACAAGGTTGCTACGTAAATCAAACTGTATTTTGTATGAGCAGCTTTTAGCCGCTTCCCTTTGCAACTGATATCATATATTATAATTATTTATAGTACAAAGCTCTGCTATGTTTTGAAGTAGGTATTAGTGTGTAAGTACATTACTCTATTTTTATTCCTGTAAATTTATTTGATCACATACTGAAGTACTGAAATTAAATGTTCAAAGTTTGTTAAACAAGGGTTGGTCATAGATATTCGTTCTAAGTACTTGTATCCCCCAACTTAGATGGGTGTGTGGCGAGCAATATGAAAATCCAGTTTTGTTTACTTGTTTAACATACTTTTAAGAACTATTTTCATAGCAGTTTTGCTAATCCAATAACAGATAATGAATTAAATTTAAGTTTACAAATGGTTGATTGTTCTGATATTAGTAAAACCTGCTGTAAAAATATCTCTACTTGTTTTTAAAGGAAAAGTTTAAAAAGAAAAGAGTTGGAGATGATAAGATCTTTTATGAGCAAATAAAACAAAACATCCAAATTGTACCATTATTGCAAACAAACAAACAGCTGTAGTGTGGATAACCACAAACTAAGCTGCGGTATTTAAAAAATCCTGTTGGTGGGGACAAAAGTTTTTGACATTATTGTGTGCGCCTTTGTTAATCAACTAAGAGGCTCCACGTTTCTAATAATATATCTATTATATGTTGATTTTCTTCAAATATCTAAACAAAATTCAATCATTTTCTTGTTTTGCCTTTTATTCAAAGCGACAATTAGATATGTCTGCACTTGTTGATATTTGGAGTAGTGAGGTCGCTAAGCTACGTGAAAAGAGCATCCCCTTAACCTTTTGGTCAACTAACTCGAGCCCTGCTAACCCAGAGGTTCCAATCCAGGAACGAAACGTGGCCCAGTCGTTGGCTACCTTCGCCCGAGGCATAAGAGTCAAATCATTTGGTTTGGCTAATTCTGAGGCTTCACTTTCAATGCTTATTGATATCTTTAGTGCTTGAACAAATATCGGTTTTTTATTTTTCTTTTTCTAATGTGTTGTAGTGAAATTCCATGTAGCTTCAAGTCTGTATTATATATTGTACTATCATAGTATTAAATTTTCCATTTTCATTAACTGTATTTCAACTTCAATTGCTCGTGTTATAGATCCTTCTGATACACATCTGAAAAATAATGCCATTATCAAACGAAGAGATCATCTAAAATTAGGGATGAAAAAAAAAAAGTATAAATATAATGGAAATGACATTAATTTTAATATTTTGATCGAATTAACATTTAGTTAAATGCAAATTATAATGTCCTTCATTAATTATAGATACATTAATTCATGGGTGAAGCAGGATCATTTCTGTAATGTGCTGCTTGAATCGGATTGTCCAATGTTGGTTCAGACTCTTAATGCCCTGTTGTATAGTTTTTCAGATTAGGCAGGCAGTTTTCTTGAGAATTAATTAAAGGTTGTTGTCTGAAATATTAGCGAATCTTGGATGGATAGAGAGACATGCGAATGAGTCTACACATGTTCTTGTTATTGTGAATTTACTAGCTTCCGTGTTTGGAGTTCTCCCTGATGAGCGAGCATGTAGAACTAACTGAGGTTTTAAATGAAGTTTACCATTTTTTTTATAGGTACATTTAGATTTGATGCTCTAAATCATTTATAATTTAACAAATTTTCTTCGACTAAAGAATATCAATTGGTGGACCAATTTGAATTTTCATGAGTTAATCTAAATTTATTTTTTCACACATACTAAATTGCTCTCCCACAATCACAACATGCATTCAACAGGATTAAAAAAAAGGCAGCCTGGTGCATGAAGATATCAAATCCACGGTTTGAACCCGACGCGGTGCCAACTTTATCGCTGCGCCAAACCTCCTCTTTATGCATTTAAAAGCATAAATTAATAAAATTGTTTCCGTTTGTCTCTTATAAATTCACTAGCTAATAATTTGGATCCACAGTGATACGGTTACAATTTTACAATTACGCCGAGCCTCCTTTTTATGCATTCAAAAGCATAAATTCAGTAACCCAATCCAACAGTTATAAATTCAAATAAAATCATTAAAAAAAATGAACAGCCAGTAGAAGGAATAATATAATAACGTTGTTTTTAATATTATCCTTGGTTTAAGGCCCACAGATATTTTGCATTTGCACAGCAGAAAAAGTGACTACGCCCACCAAAAATTCAAAACCCACCTTATTCTAATTCCAATGTATAAATAAACCTCTAAATTATCAAAAATTATGAACCACTAAACTAATTAAACACACTTCAAATCTTGATACTTTCTTGCTAGAATGTCTGGGTCTGGCATTTTTGATGAGCTAGCAAAGTTACGCGAAAAGGGTCGAGCCTTTTGGGAAAATGGCTCCACCTCTACTACTACTGCTGCCAGTACCACTGGTGCTCAACCTCAACCAGAAGGCACCTCCCTCCTCTCTTTGTTTAGTCGAGTTAAGCGAGTTAACTCACTAGTATTGCTGCCATCTTTTGATGCTTCATTATCAATGCTTGTGGAATGCTTTAGCCCTTAATTGACATTTCCACTATGCTTTCTTTTTGTATATACCAATCGTAATTTATAAGCTTTTTCCGTTTTTCAGCATAGGTATTTTGTTTTGTGTTTCTCAACTTTCTTTTGCATGCAATAAAATTTCTGAAATTTGACTGCCAGCCAGTATCTATGTTTCTAAAATTTGATTATTTAAATTGATGATTTTTGTTTTCAAACTAAAATTATTTAATCACCATGGCTCTCTATAATTACTCATCATAATATTACTAGAACTTATATATAAGTTTTTGAAATATCTATAATTAATCAGTAAATATAGTTTTAAGTATGAGTTGATATTGACTAAAAATGGGAAAAATGAAGCAAAAATTTTTGACAGCTGTGGGATTTGAACCCACGCCCTTTCGGACCAGAGCCTAAATCTGGCGCCTTAGACCACTCGGCCAAACTGTCTTTGATGAGTAAATGTGCCTATGTAAATTTGTTTAATAAAAGATACTTGCACAATTGAATAGTCCAATTGAAAATTGATAACTGATATAACCCATTGTATTTGGTCATTGTGTGTTTCGAAAGTTCCAAAACCATTTTGGCCAATAGTTTATTTTGGCTTTTGGTTAAGGAACCAAACAATTTAATGGTCTCTTTTTAGTTCCTAGTTTCTACCTCCTTTTAAACATGTTCATGTATCAGCTTCCAATATCTCATTTTAGTCCACCAGTTAATCTGGTTAACTAATATAAAAAATATAAATTGCAAAAATAATTATAAATTATTATCAACTTTAAGATACAGTAGAACTTCTTTAAATTGATATAATTGATACTCAGTAAATTAATAAATTTTGGAAGATAATATTTTTCTTCGGTCCTGACTTGTAACAAATTTCAATAAAATAATATATTTTCAAAATACCCCTATGTACATATAGGGTTTCATTAATATCATAAATTAATAATTATGTAAACTTACACAAATATAATTAAGACAATTTAGTGAAATATAATTCTAGTCTTTTTTTGTCCCTAAAAATTAGTTAGAGCTCATCTCTAATTTTTCTTATTATTGCATCCAAATTTTCTAGTGTTGTGTTCTTGAAGTACACCAAAAAATTGTTTGAAGAGTTCTAGATGCGATAAGTGATTCGTTAGTGTAACTAATTCCAAGGTACTATATCATCTTTAACTTTATTATCAACATTATTTTCAAGGATAATAACTACAATTTCTTTTAAGCTCTCGACCTATGAATATTAATCTTACCTGGATCAGATTTTCCCAACTCATAGCCTTCTAAAATCCTACGGTAAAATCTCATACAATAGTGCATCTTGAAATCTCTTATTATTCCAGCATCACAAGATTGAATTTTTTATGTCATGTTAGGTAGCAAGAAGAACAACTCAACACTCTGTAGCCCTTCAATATTTCTTGATTATGCTGGATAATTATCTACCACAAATAAAATTCTTCTACCATGCATTTTTTGATCAAACCAACAGATATATTCATCAAAAAGCACACTTGTCATCTAAGCTCTTTTGTTGGCACAGTAGTGACAATTCAAGCTATTCAAGTTGACATTCTTGAAGCAACGTGACTTTGCATATTTTTTCCAATAATCCATAAAGCGATTTTTTAGAGTCATCCTCATTGCAACAAATAACAACTGTTAGCGTTTCTTTGTTTTATTTTCTTCCTTCAAGTTGCTTCGTAGCAAAAGAATGATCAGCTTATAACCTGTAGAACAAATTAGTTTTATCGATATTAAAAACATCTTTCATAGGAAAACTTATTTATTTTTTCCCTTATAGACTAATTGCTTCTCCATGTCTTGTATATCAACCGAACCACTCTATCCGAAACAACGAAATGACTTGATACCGCGTTGTAGCTTGAATTTCCCAAGCCAACCTTGAGAAAATTCGTGCTTAGAATGTTGAGGGTATACAAGTTTCATTGTATCTCTTTCATTCTCCAAAATTAGCTCTCCGATCATATTCACACGATCTTGGTACTAGAGAAACCACTCATAAACAACATTTGTAACACTCTAATTTTTAAAATATTGATTTTAAATTTAATAGACTAATTTAAAAACAAAATTTATTTGAGGAGTATTTTAGAATTTTAAATTCATTGGTATTGTTGTAAATAATGAATTATATAGAGGACATTATAGTCTAAGTATTTTATGTGATTTATTTAAATATTTGAGGGTATTTATGTCCTTACA
>CATIWJ010364755.1:0-10192 GCA_949640765.1 Croton laevigatus
AGCTATATCCCCACAAAGTAGGAGGAAAATTAGACACACAACGGGATACATTTTGCTCAATGTTTGGTTGTAAATTGTTTTGCAGTTCCATTTCTTGAAAGAGAGATAAAAGAGGGCCTTAAATGCTTAGTAATCAAACTAATATGAACTCAGGGTACATAAATAGCTATGGCTGATGCCTTTATATAGAAAATGGATTGTAAACTAAACTAAATAGTAAAACTTCTATAAATTAATATTATTAGGATCATGATATTTTATTATTTTATAGAGATATTAATTAATTGATAAATTAATATTTATTAATTTAAAAAATATAATTGATTAAAGTTAATTTTTTATTATATCAAAAAACATTTTATTCTAAAAAATTCATGTATCATATTAATTGAATTAGTCTAAAATTAGTATATGACTAAGAACACTTTTTTTTTTTTTTGCCTTAGATATTTGGGGGAGGGTGGAGCATCCAACCCTGCACTCTCAAGACTAGGGAAACCAATTGGGCCACCACACCTAAGAACTATTTGATGGGGAAGACTAATAAACATTTGACTGTCAAAAATCCACCAATCCCAATGCTTCATTACTTGCCAAGTTTACATCACAAACATTACTAGATTTTCCCTTTAAACCTTGTCTATTTTATTTTTCTTGGAAAAAAAAAAAACTAATGAAAATGACATACCAATCAATGCTATACACATCAAAATTGTTAATACACAGCTTTGACTGTGAGTGACAGGCGTTGTGAGAATAACTTTTTTGGAAAGAAAACCCACTTTTGGTTCCTTGAATTTGGAGTTAGGAAAGAAGAATTGAATTTGGAGTTCGTGGTTATTATGCTATTTTGGAGAAAGTGATATATTTTCTCTAAAATACTCATTATTATCACTAAAAAAAATGGTAAACTAGTCAAATTATCTGAAAGAAAAATACTATTAACTCTATTTAGCAAATTATATACATTTATTTTTTAAAATTTTGAAAATATCCTAATCTTTTACATTTCTCATAAATTTTTATTAAATAAGTTTTGTATAATTTGTTAGCTAACTCTTTTATAATTTTAAGTAGAGAAGGAAAGAGATTGAAATTCAGTAGATGATGGTAGCATAAATATTAGATTTTGTTTTTAATTAAAAAACTAGTTATTAAAAACATAATTTTGGCTTTAATAGAAGAGAATGAGAGACAAAGAGGACTTGAGATAAAAACTAAACAACTTTATATATGTGCCATTTGGAAGTGAACTAACCACTAGTGATGCTGGCTTCGCTTTAAGCTGAGGTCTTTGGTTCAAATGATGCTAATTACACTGATCTAATAACATGCTAAAATGGATTATTTAATAGGTTGTTTGGAAAGGCAAATTTTAGGGTGAAATAAAATATGGCGAGTATTTTGATATTTTCAATGCAAAATCCCTTTGTTTGTGAACATGAAAAATAACCGGTGTAAAGAAAAATAAAGTTTATTTTGGTTGTACGGTTTTCCTCTCAATTTGGCGTGAAACTAACTGTGGAGAGTGTAAAGTTATTGTGCAACTCCTGAATTCAAATTCATAATTACATTAATTAAATCAGAAATCGAATTTTTAGGAGAGAAAACCGATATTCAACCCGGCAATCAACCACTGCTTTTTGGTCTTATCACCAACAACCAAGACCACCAATCGACAACTCTCAGTTCAATAATCATGTTAGAGGTAAGAAACACCACGGAAGGTGGCCGGAGCAAAGAGATCCAAATGGAAAATGGATAGTCCGTCGGGTCTGTTTCAGATCCAAACAAAAAAACAACATCTTCCGATGATCGGACGAAGATTCTGAGATCACCAACAGGATCGGCCCAGCGAGAGGAAAAGAATGGTGTATAGCTTGTTAATTATCATCGCCGGAAAGGAATTGGGTCTCCGGAGCTACCCACGGGTCGAACTACCCGTTTAACAGCTGAAGCAGGCGAAGGGGATGACTTGAAATGACGCCGTTTTAGCATTTAAAGAGAAATATGCTCCTGGCCCGAAACTATGAGAAAATTACGTTTTGTCCCTTGAACTTATATATCGTGTGCAAGAAGACCCCTAAATAATTACAGATAAGCCCTTATACTTATTTTAGCATTTCAATCATATCCTTTCAATTTAATTTAATTATAAATTGAAATTATTTTTGAAAAATAATTATCTAGGGGAATTAATTGAATGTGAGAGTCATTTAATATGATTAAATATGCTATTAGCAAGAGATAAATTATTTATTTGCATCATGAGATTATTTAATATTTAATAGTAATTAGAAAATGAATTAGGGAGATATTGAATAATTAATAATTATTGAATAATAGTAGTATGCTCATGTAAGTGATGTGTGCTAGAAAAAATTGCAAGAATGATGACTTATGAAATTTGATAATAAAATTTGGAGTAAAATGTAAGGAGACATAATTAAGTTAGTTAATTTATAAATAACAAATTATGTGTAAACAGTAAATTATGTGTAAATAGTAGAATGAAAAAATTACCAAATGAAAAAATTATCAAAATCGAGCCATCGTAAATAGTAACTAGTCGAAAAGTCGTTTAACAGGCAACCGAACTATTTTGTTGTCTTAAGAATATGATTTTTTTATATGTTGGGAATGTATTTAGCAATATTAATATTACTATTTAATGCATGTGCGTGTATATTATATAGTAAAATAATAATAATAATAATAATATATTATTATTATTATTATTATTATTATTATTATTATACAAAATCACAAATTACTTTCTATATATTTTTCTTCTTTCTAAACAAGGTAAAATAAATATATTTTACTTTCTCTTATTTATTTTACTTCTATCCAAACAAAGGGTATAAAATAAAATTATTTTACCTTCCACCTTATTTTACACTCTTGTTTTACCTCCCACCCCTTATTTTACACCTTTCAAAATCTAAACAAAGCGTAAATTTCAAAATAATGAATGATGAATTTGGTGGAGAAGTAAATGTTTGTTGATATAATTATAGTCCTTTAGGGAGAGTGTATGAGGTCTATTCAAAGGTTGCTGTGTAGTAAATTCTTTAGGCTATTTTCAACCATTCGTCAAAAAAATCTCTAAAATAAATATTGAAAATAGAATATTTTTAAAAAATACCATCTCTATTTTATCACAACTCCAACTATTCTTCAAATTTCAATAGTCAAATAATAAAATATTAATACTTTTATTTATTTATAAATTATTTTAATTATCTATTTATAATAAATAAAAATAAATTTATTATAAATATACAAATTAATATTTTATCTTAATTTTTTAATAATATTTTTTTTGTATACAAATAATTATTTTACATATAAATTTTTAATTTTTGTATTTACATAAAAATAATTCTTTTACATATAAATTATCAAAATTAATTTTTTCTTCTTTTAAATTTATATTAATAAATAAATATAATATCATTAAAATAAATTTTAATACTAAATAATATATTTTAATAAAATATCTCAACAAAATATTTATAATTATTTTAATTTATATTTATTTTATAAATTAAAAACTAATATCTATAATTAACTAATAATAATATTAATATTAAAATAAAAAAAAGTATTAAAAAATAATAAAATATTATCAAATAGTGAAAAAGAAATCGTTCTGAATCTTCAAATTTGGAGGCTCGATTTTATTTTTCAAATTTGTTTTTATTGAGCATATCAATACTGAGAGTGATTGGAGGGCCAAAATCTTCAAATTAGGGAGATATTGAACCATTGGAGTTCGCCTTACATTCGCATAATACTGGGACCCGCTCTTGACTATATTATGTCGCAGTTTAATTTTACCAAAACATTATTAGGGTAAAGACGTGTATAGAGAGGGTTTTGGAGATAAAATAGGAATAGAATTATGAATAGTCGGTAGATGACAAAATAGGAAATGGAGAAAAAAAGCTTCAAAACGAGAAATTAATATAAAAGGAATATGGTTCACATATTCAGATATTATTGTGGATAAGTGCCTTGTTGTTTTTTCAAAAAATTTACGTTGTCAAATAATTCTCATAATCGATAATAGTGATAACATTAATAATAGGCGGGATATTTGAATATTTGGGCCAACAACATTTTTTCCACATTAAGTATGTTTAATTGTAACATTTAGTTTCCGAAAAAATTAGTTACGTCTTTTAATCCCTGAAGTATTAAAAAATACTAAATTTTGCACCTTCTGTGCACCATCTGACGGTGAGTAAACTTTAACTAATGGAACGCACGTGAGGGCCTTTAAATATTCCTTGCAGCAACAAAATGCTGCCGTTTTGCTACAGCCAGAACTCTGCAACTTTTTCCAACTAAAATGGCGATTCTCTTAGCCCCAACTTCGCCACTCTAACCTTCCCAATCCCTTCTTCTTCTTGTTTTTTTAGTTAGATTATTTATTTATCTAGTAAGAATTCATCAAGAATGTTCCAAATTGTACTAGTTACAATCTCTATCCCTCAAAAGTTAATGGGTCTGTTTTGATTGTCATGAAATAGAATCTCATATTGTCAATAATACATTTTTACTTTTCAGAGAGGAAAAAGATGGGATTTCCATTTTTAGTTTTAACCAAATGGTTGCATGTGAATAGTTGCTTGCTTTTGTATCGTTACTGATGTTCTTGTCTGGGTTAATTTCAGTTTTTTGGATTCGAAATGGAGTTCCTATATGAGCTTTTGTGGGTTCATATTGTTGTTGTCACAAAGGATCATCTCCATTTTTTCATATACACTGATCGATATGTACACGAAGTGTGAAAATTTTTCAAATGCGCATAAGGTGTAGTTTGTACGCAGCAGCATGAATCCATATTGGTTGTATTACTAGTAGTCCGCAAGATTGATTACTGAAATTGCAGAATTTTTTTTCCCCATATATACATAGAGGAGGAAGTAGTAGACGCTAGTTTGCAGATATAACGTCTGTTTCAGTTGTTTGATGAAGGAATTTATACAACAAATATATAAATCAAATAGATAATAATATACATACCTCTT
This sequence comes from Croton laevigatus, assembly GCA_949640765.1. NCBI lineage: Eukaryota > Viridiplantae > Streptophyta > Magnoliopsida > Malpighiales > Euphorbiaceae > Croton > Croton laevigatus. Next base: position 5,040 of record CATIWJ010364755.1, read on the forward strand.
TGTAGAGACGAACGAATATTCCCACGAGCGGAAGCGGTTGCAGGATCTGGCAAGCTAGGTCGTCTATAAAATATTAAACCTTATAGCGCTATTTTACAATCTAAGAGCTCTAAAAGAGATGAAACAGTATGAGGATGGGAGAGACTACTGAACCTAAACAATACGTCTATTGTGTTCCCGTAATCTCTTATTAGGGCTATATATATAGGTGTTAGGTCATTAGGATTACCCATTTAACCCTATAGCCCATCACACTTAATTAGATCTACCCATAATCCATAAGTCATGTGCGGACTTTAATTAATTAATACAAATATTAATTAATTAATTCCAACATTTGACATCAAGAAGCTTTAGACAAATGGCTACATGCAAAAACCACAATGGATGTACCATTTTTTATGGCGTCAGTTGTTTCTTCAGTAACTCTTCACATGAAGTCATTTGCATTCACTATAAAAAAGCTATTCAGAAATTAATGAGGATTGACAGCAGAACCATTTCAACCGAACCTTAATCACTAAATTCTTCTGTAGTCTGATATTTACACCACAAAAAATTCACGAGTTCATTTAGCAGTAGAGTATTAACTGAAACAATAATCTTGTTCAATGCACAATTAAAAGTGCATCTCTTTCATTTATTCATCCATTTCATCAAACACCTTATGCACATCAGAAAAATTTTCTCTTTCAAAGTTTTAAACTTTTATAGGAAAACGAAATAACCCACTTAGAATAATTTAACAAACAGGATCAAATAAACATTTTCCCTCTCAATTATCAAACTTTTCCAGGAAACCAAACAACAACCGGGAAAAAATTGAAGCACATTTTCTCTTTAACTTTTTTTCTTGGAAACCGAACATACATGCTTAGAATCTCCTTTAAGATCAACAAAAGCAGAGTACCGATCCTCCATTAAACCTCTTCTTCTTCGTTTACAATAAACAGAATACCATCTCCTTCGGCCTCAACAACATCAATCCTTTCTTCCTTCGGTCCAGGTGTTTCCAAACCAAATCCCCAAGCACCACCCATCACCGAAATATCAATTCTCGCCGGCCTTTTCCTCTTCAAAATATTGAATCCCGATTTCATAAGTGAAAATCAACACAAAAATTCCATTTCTGCAATCGCACACCTGTTATCCTGTAATCCAAGCGACCGTTTCTTCTTCTCTACCATTGCCTCCACTTTTGGGATTGCACTGCTCTATATCCAATCTTCTATCCAACCTTCAATACTCTCCCAGCAGTAGCAAACTCAACTCCCACAGTAAAACGACATCGTTTTGCTAATAAGAAGTTTTAACCAAAACGATGATGTTTCGTATTAGCAGGTCAGTTATTAACTCGCCTCACGCGACTTCCGGTTGTTTGAAGTTCACTCACCGTCAGATTGTGTACAGATGATGCGAAGTTTTATTTTATTTTTTTAATACTTCAGGAGGTAAAATGTACAACTAATTTTTTTAAGGACTAAAAATCGCAATTAAACATATTTAAGGGCAAAAAATATTATTGGCAGAATATTTGAGTACACGGCTATTAAAATCACTTTAAAGTCTTGCTTTAAGTCTACGTTCAAATGTTCTGTACAAAACAACAAAATTGAAAAAATAATGTAAATAGATTTGGCATTGTGTTTGTTTGACTCAAAATAGTCTTTTTTTTAACCAATACATGAACGAAAGAATTTTCAAAGCATTTAATTTAAGTAGTTTTTTAAGGATATTCATTTTACATATGTATATATTTTTATTAATTTTTATATTATTTAACTTTTATTTTATGTATAATGTAAGACTCAAAAGTGTGGACTCTTAGTAGTTTTTTTTTTTGTACCTACTTATAATATTTTTAATTTTTTTTTGTAAATTATATATAATTTTTATCTGTATATAATTTTGCTTACATATTCGATTCATGATTTACCATTTCAGTTTTAATTTAGGATAATTCATAAAATTGACAGTCAAATTCGATTTACTCTAATCGGTTCCCGCAAGTAATTTCCAAATATTTTATGTGGGACCCTTTTTAGTGTACTTGACTATATTATGTGGTAGTGTACTGGATGCAGCATGTGTAATTGTTACCAAAACATGAGGGCACTTTGAATAGAGGGTTGGGATAAAATTGGAATAGAATTATGAATAGCTAGTAGATGACAAAATGGGAAATCTACGTTTGGTACGAATTATATTTTGTGGTTGAAAACCATTAACAAAAAGAAAAAGTGATCCTATTTGTCTCAAACTGACACATATGTGTTTAGTAAGAATTTATATTTTGTCATTGGCAATACAGAAGCAAATTTGTTTCTTGCATTATTCTTCTCGCACTTGTAGCAAAGAAATTATCATGCACACATGTAGAAACACGCTAAAATAAAATTCAGATTTACCTTAAAAATCACTGAAACACAGATAGATTGAAGCCACGTAGCCAGCCAATTGAAACTTAATTTTTGCAGTCTTAAGTTAAGCTACAATGGAATTAATTATTATTCTAATAATTCCATCTTCTATAAGAAAAATACTAGTAAGTGTTAGAACTACTCATATCGATTCCCACCATTTTTTACAGTCCATGCAAGAAGAAATTTTAGAGAGAGAAACTAGTGAAAAAAGTAGAGAGAGAAATTCTGAAAAAGCAACAAGCGCCGATGAATTAATCAACGAACAAGAAAAAGTTTTGGAGGAAACCTATATCAAATCTTAAATTTTATCGATCTATTCTATTTTGATTCATTCTTTTTATTCAGATATGTTTGTTTTTCTAATAATCTTTGGGTTGAATTGGTGTTGAATGCAATTGCCATTGTCAAATTTGTTTCATTCCTTCAATTTGGAGTTTTCAAGTCAATTTTAGGGTTTAAGCTTGTTTATTGGTCCTGATTTTTGTGGGTTGTATTGGATTTGCAGAGATCAAAAGATATTAGCTTCTTTTTAGTGGGGTGTTTTTATGAATAAATGTTTTAATCTATTATTTTTGGATGATGAATTCTATCATATTACGGTCTACCCAATCTTCCATGTAATCTTTTCGGGAAAAAAAAACTTTGTCAAGTAGTATAAACAATTTCTACTAATTAATTAAAATTTAAAAATAAACATAAAGAGTATTTTAGTATTTAAAATAATATTTATAAATTTATAAGAGCATTGCCTTGTTGTTATCATGGGTTTTGATATATGCAGCCCTAAGGGCTGCAAATAAGCATTCAAAACCTTTAATTTAAAGTTTTGCTTTTTTTTTAATCTTCGTTCAAATATTCTGTAGAAAACAACAAAATTGGAAAAATAGTGTAAATACATTTGGTATTGCATTGCTTGACTAACAAAATTGGAAAAATAATGTAAATACATTTGGCATTGCATTGCTTGGCTCAAAACAGTCTTCGTTCAAATATTCTGTACAAAACAACAAAATTGGAAAAATAATGTAAATAAATTTCGCATTGCATTGCTTCACTCAAAATAGTCTTCTCTCTTTTTTATTTTTTTTTTCCGATACAAGAAATAAAGAATTTTCAAGGCATTTATTAATTTTTATATTATTTTAATTTTTATTTTATATATAATATTTTTAATTTTTTTATAAGTTCTATTTTGACCATTCTATTTATTTTAAAAAAATTTTTATTAGGTGTTTAATTTATGTAGAAAATTTTATGAAAAAAATAAAAGTTTTGATAAATGTGTAAATATAAAAAATTTTATATACCCTTTGTGATATAGTCTTAAAAAATGGAATATAGCATTAAAAAATAGGGAATCTTAAAACTTGGAATAACCAGTAAACAATCATTTATTGCTTGCTCATTCCCGATGCAAGATTTCAGAAGACAGACTTTAAATAAATAGTTCCCTAAAAATAATTTTTTGCTAACAACATATGTTAAGATAAAAACGAGAAAAATATATTCATCGAACTACTTTAAACAATCTAACTCAAGTTTTCAAATTCTGTAAAATTCGTAAAATGTTCATTGAATTTTCGAGCAAGAATTTTTAAATTTTGATATTTAATTAAATTAGGCAATAATTTTATTTTCTTGTTTATATATCTGCATGAATTGGGAGAGTCTAAGAAAGAGTATCATAGTCAAAACTTAACTCACTTATTTCTTCAACACAATCATCTTTACTTAATCAAAAGTAAAAACAATTCTATGGTCGTTTCACTGAAAGAATCCTATATTAGAAAGGAGTAGGGTCTTAATAAGATTTATAAGGATGGACAATTCTCACCTGTCAACTCGGATTTTCAGGTGAGTTAGGCCTAGATTCTTAATATTCACAAAAGTCGGCCACAACTAATTTTGTTCTCCTTCAAATAACTTTACTTTCATAAATACTAGAGTTTTTGTTTTACATCTTTACTGTCAAAACATTGTTAAAGCAATTAATTTTGTGATATGTATTTCAATTTTGTAGAGACATCTCAAATATATTCACGAAATTCAGTCATATATGTGTAAAATTATTGGATTTTAGATGTTTTGTATAAATAAAAGTACAATTTTTACATTTTGTGTTTCAAATGTTACATAGAATCAGTGTCAACAATCATTAAATGTCTCCACTTTCTACCTTTAATGTTGAAAATCATCGTTACTTCTCACATTGAAAACCAAACTTCATATGGTATATTTACATCATTAATTTTGGAGATTTTTTGACAAAATATTATAATTAAACTACTTTCTTAATATACTAAAAAAAATAGTTTTTTTCTAAATAAATACACCAGACGGAGTAGTATTTATAATTGGTACTGTAAATTACATAATTTGATGAAAACTTTTTTAAAAATTCATTGTCAAATAAAAATGGTGGTAGAAGTTTTGTTGGATTTGTTAAGTTTCCAATTTCTTCTTAGTAGCATTCTTACCCACCCACTTCTACAACAACCCACCTAGCCACCATTGTTGAAGCCACCATTGTTAAAGCCACCTTTGTTGACAAGCCTCCATTGATGACCAAAGATGGAGATGGTGTTCACTCAACCAACTCCACCAACTATGCCACCATTGTTGACAAATGGTGAAGGGTGTTCATACATGGTTTTAAGCCCTATAAATAGAGGGCTCTTCCAACATCAAGAAGATATGACAAACATGTAGAGAGGAAACACAACATAGAGA
>CATIWJ010364868.1:0-15725 GCA_949640765.1 Croton laevigatus
CTTAAATTTTTATATATTATATTCTTTTATCCCCTTTATTTTTTAAAATGTACTTTTATATTCCTGCATTTGATTTTTATTGGACAAAATTGTGGTTCCATTAAATAAGCTCAATTATTCCGTTAATGGCTGAAAAATTACATCATTAACCTTGTTTTATATTAGCTATATCGTAAATTATCCTTCTCGTTTTGTCTCTCTAAGACTGATTGTAAATTTCCTTTGATTCTGCTTTTAAAATTTAATAACAGCATAATGAGCAATTTTTATTAAAACCCAACATTCAGATTTTTATATATTAAAATATTCCAGAAGATTTTTATTAAAATATTGATGATAAATTTTTATATAACTCTTGATTTGTTGGATGTTATTTACCTAAGCCCCTTTAAATATTTATGTCCAAAAGAAAACTACTACTTGTTAATGCTGTCTTAACTGTAATTAGTGATTTCTAATTACCAAATTGAGGGAATTTACCAAGCTCAAATGAAACATCAACCATACAACGTAGAAAAAAAACATATAAAAAAAATTGAAGTACCGAAAAGAACTAACCTCAACCGAAAACGAGATCCACCCACAATCAATAGATGTTGGTCGGAACTTCAAACAGAAAGGGCAAAGGAGGTGGTGTTATGTTGAGAAAAAACTCATAAGAAGGCGGCTTTGAAAGTAAGTCAATATTAAGGTTTTCAGATAAGAAAGAAACGGGAGACAACAAAGAAAAGGAAATAGGAATAAAAGTAATAATTAAATAGGAATAAAGTTAACCCATCAACCAAATATATTTGTTTGTCCACGGCCAACATAAGAAAAATATTTTAAAAAATTAATATTTGTCCATAAGTAAAATAAATAAAAAAAAAAAAAAAAATTTTAAACGTTAAATTCGTTAAATCGTTAAAAAATTTTCTTCTAACGTGAAATTTCACAATTTTCTGAATTAAACGAAATATTTTACGATTTAACAATTGGTTAAATCGTGAAACGTTAAAAATATCGTGAAATTCGTTAAATAATGAAATTTTACATTTTACCGTTTTCATTTGAACACTCCTAGTTGATGGTTAACTCCATGTTGGTTTCCTACCCAAGATGAGCTCAACAATCTCGCACATGGAAATATTGAAGAATTTGTGTATGATGGATGATATAAGGGAGTTGTTAGCCCATTATTTTTTACCGGGCCTAGTTAAGTCCAAGTCTTTTTTTTTGACAAAAGTTGAGTCCAAGTCTATTATTACTTTAAATCCAACAAAATATGGATCAGTATAAGTTCTTTATCTAAAAAGGTAGCAGGATCCAAGTAGGATTGCTAGCCAGCTTATAATACATTCGTCAACCAAAACCATTTTCACGCCCCTAAACTATACATGTTTTTTACATAAGGTCCTTCGGATAACTAATAACAATATAAAGCCCTTAAACTTGCAACGTGTCTCTCACAAAGTCCTTCCATCACCCATCTGACAGTGCATGTTCTACATGTTAACGGAGAGCGTGTGGAACTCTTACTAAACTTGAAACTACGTCGTTTTTGAAAGGAAATTAATCAAAATAAAAAAAAATTCCACCGCTTCCAATCTGAGAGCATCATCACCCTGCTTCTTCATCATCATCACTACACCACCACCATCACTACCACTTTCTACTTCATCACCACCACCTTTCCTCCTTCCTTCTTTGGCCACCACCGTCAAGATAATAAACAAGCAAGAAAGAAAAACAAAAGTGAGATTAAAAACATCTAAAGAAAGAAATTTCTCTTCTCCTTTGTGTTAAGGCTTCTTCAGTTAAATCTACATTGCAAATTTGGTGGTGTTCTGGGATGAGGTTTAAAATGGCTTTTGAAACTGAAGATTCTTCTAGAATTATTTAGTGGAGGTTTGGGTAGGAGGTTTAAAATGGCATTACAAATCTGGTGGTGTTTCTTCTCATTTTCTCTTTTCTCTGCCGACATAAACGCAAAGCCGTCGCCGCTGTTCTAGAGCCGGGACGGCCAATCTGAGCTCACCAATGGACTCCTCTTGCCGCCGACATTCCTTCGATACCCACCAAGTTGCAAATGTACCGTTGGAAAAGGAGAACTCGTCGGGTTAGGTTTTTAAACCAAACCGGATTGCAGCACATACCGATGACATTTTCAAGTTTTTTCGGTGGTCAGCTCACTCCGATTTGGGTATATATCTGCTCCTCACCTCCTTTGCTTTATTTTAGGTAAATATTGTTGTGGTTGGGTTTGATTTGTGCGGATTGAATTTTTTGGTGAAAGGGTCTCGATTTTTTTTGGCAAATTCCGACTAGTTTCAAGTAGTTTCAAATTGTAATATGTGTGTTCTTGGATTCTAGGTGACGACATGGTTCCAATGGTGTTTAGTTCGCTGTTTTTGGTGAGTTTTGGTTATGTATGATAAAGATGAAGATGGAGGTTATGGCGGTGGAGGTAGAAGAGTGGGGGGTTGATGGAGGTAGTTTGGTAGTGGCATTTTGGCTGTGTGTGATGAAGATGAAGATGGTGGTGGTGGTGGTGGTGGAGGAGGTGAAAGAGTGAGGGGGTTGATGGAGGCAGTTTGATGGTGGCGTTTTGGCTATGTGTGATAAAGATAAAGATGAAGATGGTGATGGTGGTGGTGGTGGTAGAGGTGAATTTTTCAGTGAAAGGGTGAATTTTTTTTTTGTTGATTAATTCCCTTTTAAAAAATGATGTAGTTTCAAGTTTAGTATTCCACACGCTCTTCATTAACATGTAGGACACGCACCGTCAGATAAGTGACGGAAGGGCTTTGTGAGAGACACGTTGCAAGTTCAAGGGCTTTATGTTGTTATTAGTTATCCGAGGGGCCTTATGTAAAAGCATGTATAATTCAGGAGCGTAAGAATGGTTTCAGCCTATATTCACCCCTATATAAAAAGGGCTAAACCCCATGTAATCATATTATTATTTGAATATGACAACTGGTACTGTGAGTGTGAACTAGGGCAAAAACCATTAGAAAACTTAGTTCTCGCTAGAAAACAAACTCACTCGTGTCAGTGGAGGGCTATTTATACACATTTTTTTACTTTGCCATTTACAAAACTACCCAAAATATTATGAATACCAAAAAAATTCAGATACACCTCTCTCTATCAGGCCAGGTCCATACCAAAACAAAAGTTCAAATCTAGCCTAGTTTAGCACTCTTCCAAACCCCACAGATTAGGTCGGACACCGTTTTGACCTTCTTTTTGGTCCTACATCACGACCTCTTAATCATGTATGTCAATTTTAGTCTTAATTATATGCTGCCTCAAACCATGAATTTTTTTTAAGTCAAATTGATTGAGGATCAGACTAAAAACGAAGCAGAAGATCAAATCAGCTCAAACTCAACCAATTGAACCGAACTAGCGGGAACTGAACCAATTAGCAGCCTAATCAGCAGTCAGGGCCAACCACCACCTACCACGTGTCAACGCGTAGCCCACATGTGCCGGCCACCTCACCCACGTGTGGGCCTCAAGCATCAACCCCCACGCTCGGCGCTCAACTGTTCACCGTTGCAGCCTGGCACTTGCCATGTGAGATGTTCTTGCCACATGGTTGTCACTCCTCTCCATTCACCTATTGCCATGTGACACAAAAGTGTTCCATATAAAACCAAATAAGGAAAAAGCCAAGTGAAAGCCATGTGAACATTATGGGTTTCACGTTCCATATATTCATTCAAGAAAACAACCCATTCCTTTTTCTAAACTCAAAAAGTTGTCACATCCTATACATTTAAAACCAAAAAAGTTCCATTGTCCTATACATATAAATCCAAATAAGTTCCATTCCATATAATAAGTAAAAGCTAAATGAGTCACGTGTCGTCTATTCATTCAAAATGAATATGGTCAACCGAATAATGGGCTTGATTTTTCATTACACATGGCAGTGATGAAAACCCATTCCTTTTTTAAACAAAAGAAAGCCAATGCCACCTTTTGGTTTTGTTTTAATCACATCAAGCCTTCCAACCTATCACCATCAACAATATGGGCCAATCATATGAATGAATCATTGTGCATGCTGTCAGCCTAGTTTTGTTATTTTTCTATCTTAAGAATTGTATTATTTAATTTGTGCTAATGCCTATAAATAGTCAGATTTGTAAACGTTTGATTAAGACTTGATTTTCAAAAATGAAATTTCAGTTCTTCTTTTAGAAGATTATTTTCCTGCTTGTAAATTTATTTTCAAATTTTGAAAGTATCTGTATTATTGGGTTAACTTCTCCAAGGTGGTGATTCAAGCCAAATATTCATCGTAATAGAGTCTTTGATTCTACCACAATCGACAGAATATTAATTCCGGCACTGCAATGGTGTCAACTTGGTATCAGAGCACCTCATTCTTCCTGTGGATTTGAGTTACAAGGTATCAAACTATCCATTATCTATCATGTTGTTTATTTAAAAAACATCTACATCTCATATTCTTACACCCAATATTAATTTTGTACCACGTTGTACTCTTTAGTGTCTTTTTTTTTATAAAAATTCTCTTTTATATTGATTGTTGTACTTCTTCATTTTTTATTTTTACTTTTGGTTGTAAGTTTTATTTTAAAAAAATTGAGATAAAAAAAGGAAGTGAGATAAAAAAAATGCCACCCAGACGAAATCGCCAAAAACATGTTCAAGATGTCACTATAAAAGAATTACAACAGCAAATTCAACAACTTCAACAACCACTTGAGCACTACGAGCAAAGAAAAGAACAAGTACATGAATCAGAAGATGATCCAGAAGTAGAGATTAATTCTTTCCACAATCTACCAAGTGAATCATCTGGAGAAGAAGTCAAACGGTGACCACGAACACATCAAAGGAGAAACCAAGACCGAGATCATGGAGTGAAAGTGGACATACTTGATTTTGAAGGACAATTTTATCGAATGGCTGCATACTGTAGAACGAGTCTTTGACTATAAAGACATTCCAGACCACCGCAAAGTCAAACTTGTTGCCATCAAGCTTAAGAAAAATGCTTTAATATGGTGGGAGAATCTTAAGCACAAGCAAGAACATGAAGGAAGAAATAAGATCACAACCTGGGAGAAAATGAAAAAAAAACTTCAATGCAAGTATCTACCTGATTACTATCGACAATATATCTTTATCAAACTTCATAACCTTCAACATCGTGATTTATCAGTTAAGAATTATGCTGCAGAGTTCGAACAACTCATGATGAAGTGTGACCTCAATGAACTAAAAGAACACACTATTACTAGATTTCTTAAAGGATTGAAGATTAAAATTGCCAATGTTGTTCAATTTCAGCCCTATTGGTCACTCAATGATGTGGTCAAACTAGCATTGAAAGTAGAGCGCCAACAGAAGACTACCAGATGGATTGGAGCAAAGAGTGTAGCCAAGACCCATACTTCTAATTAGGAGAGTCCTTCGACAAAGCCATCACCATCCACCACCATAAAAAAAGATAGTGAAGCAATTGATAAATCACGTGGCATCACTTCTAGCAATAATTCTAGAAAACGCTTTAAGTGTCATGGATTTGGCCATATTGCATCTAACTGTCCAAATCGAAGAATAGTGTCATTTATGGAGGAAGAATCATGTGAGGAAGAAGACAAAGATAAAACACTACAAGAAGATAAAAAAAAATGAAATCATCCATGCAGATAATAGTGAGATGCTAGTCGTATGACTTGCTTTGAACACTTCCATTACTAAAGAGGAAGATTGACTGTGCCATAACATTTTTCACACCAGATGTACTTCCTATGGCAAAGTTTATGATGTTATCATCGACAGAGGTAGCTGTGAAAATGTGGTGTCAACAAAAATGGTGAAAAAGCTAAAGTTGCCTCCTGAAGATCATCCAAACCTGTACAAGTTAGCTTGGTTAAGGAAGGGTAATGAGATCAAAGTCACAAAAATGTGTTTGGTTGAGTTCTCTATTGGTAAGAAGTACTAAGACAAAGTATGGTGTGATGTTATTTCTATGGATGCTTGTCACATATTATTAAGCCAACCCTGGTAATATGATCATTTTGCTATACATGATAGTTATAAGAATACTTATTCTTTCACCAAGGATGGCCAGAAGATCTTATTAGTGCCATTGAAGAAAGAATATGCCAGTGATTCCAATGAGGAGAGCTGTAATCTAATCTCCAAGACAATAACTGCCAAAATTATCGAGAAAACCAAGGTTGCCTGTGCCCTCATCATTTTAGAAGAGAATAAAGAAGGAAGCACCATTCTAAAGACCATCTAGCCACTTCTTCAAGAGTTTGGAGATGTAGTTCTAGAAGAGATTCCTTCAGGATTGCCACCTATGCGAGATATTCAACATTGTATTGATTTCATTTCAAGAGCTGTAATTCCACATAAAGCAGCTTATCGAATGAGTCCCAAGAAACATGAAGAGTTACAATGCCAAGTAGTTAAAATCATGGCTAAAGGGCTGATAAAAAAAAGTGTAAGTCCTTGTGCCGTTCCGGCCTTGTTTGTTCCAAAGAAAGATGGATCGTGGCGTATGTGCATTGATAGTCGAGCTATGAACAAAATTACCATCAAGTATCATTTTCCCATTCCACGACTTGATGATTTGCTTGATCAATTACATGGTTCGACGATCTTTTCAAAGATTGATTTGAGAAGTGGATATCATCAAATTCATATGAGACCTGGTGATGAATGGAAGACTGCTTTCAAGATAAGAGATAATTTATACGAATAGATGGTTATGCCATTTGGACTTTCCAATGCACCAAGCACTTTTATGAGGCTCATGAATTAGGTATTTCGACCATTTATTGGAAAGTTTGTAGCGGTTTATTTTGACGACATTTTGGTGTCTAGTCAAGATAAGAATGAACATTTGGTATATCTCAGACAAATCTTTAAGACTTTGAAGGAGCAAAAATTGTATTCCAACATTAAGAAATGTCACTTTTTAACTGATAAAGTGATATTTCTCGGCTATGTTGTCTCAAGTAGAGGTATTGAGATGGATGCAAGCAAGATAGAAACTATTATCAACTGGCCAACACCAAGATGAATTCATGATATTCGAAGTTTTCGTGGCCTAACATCTTTCTATTGACGATTCATCAAGAATTTCAGTATCGGTGACTGGCCCAATCACTGAATTGTTGAAGAAAGATAAATTTGAATAGACACCAGCCGCTCAAAAGAGTTTTGAAACATTGAAGCAGAAAGTTACAGAAGCCCCTGTTTTAGCACTTCTATATTTTAAAAAAGTCTTTGAAGTTGATTATGATACCTCTAGTATAGACATTGGAGCTGTTCTTAGCCAAGAGAATCGTCCAGTTGCCTTTTTCAGTGAAAAGCTCAACGAGACTCGGAGGAAATATTCAACGTATGATAAAGAGTTTTATGCCATTGTTTGAGCTTTGGATCATTGGAGAAACTATTTATTGGCAAAGGAATTTGTGCTTTATTCTGACCACGAAGCGCTCAAATACCTCTACAATCAAAACAAAATTAAAGGATGCCATGCCACATGGAGTGAATTCCTCTCTACCTATCAATATGTCTTCAAGTATAAATCAGGTACACAAAATAAAATTACTGATGCTTTAAGTCAACGTTACACATTGCTTTCAACACTTCAAGTTCAAGTAATTAGGTTTGAAGTTGTAAAGGAATTGTATAAGGATGATCCAGACTTTAAAGATATCTGAAAACAGTGTTGTGAAAGTCCTTATCCTCAATTTCATCTGCAAGATGGTTACTTATTTTTAAATAATCAATTGTGCATTCCTTAATGTTCGTTGCGTGAAGCCATATTGATTGAATGTCATAATGGGAATTTTGCTGGTCATTTTGATCGAGACAAAATATTAGCTCTTGTACAAGGAAGCTTTTATTGGCCACACATGATCCGAGACGGAGAGTGACATGTCAAAAAGTGTAGAATTTGTCATATTGCAAAAACTCGAGGTCAGAGTACAGGGCTTTACACACCTCTACCTGTCCTAGAAGAGCCTTGGGAGGATGTTAGCATGGATTTTGTTGTTGGTCTACCCTATACACAAAGAGGAAAAGATTCAGTCATGGTTATTGTGGATAAATTTTCCAAAATGGCTCACTTTATACCATGTAGTAAGACCCAGGATGCTACATACATTGTGGATCTTTACATTTGAGAAATTGTACGACTGTATGTGATTCCAAAGACTATCACATCATATCGTGATGTGAAATTCATGAGTCATTTTTGGAAAACTTTATGGAGCAAAATGGGTACAAAACTTCAATTCAGCTCAACGGCTCATCCCCAAATAGATGGACAAGCAAAAGCAGTTAATCGTAGTTTGGAAAACTTACTAAGAAGTTTTGTGGGAAAAAATATCAGACAATGGGATTTAGTATTAGCTCAAGCTGAATTTGCCTATAACAATTCACCAAGTCAAACAACAGATCGAAGCCCGTTTGAAGCAGTGTATGGCAAAAATCCTATCACTTCCATTAAACTCACTCTTAAAGTAAATCAAGAAAGATTTAGTGCAGATGCGGATGAAAGAGCTAAGCAAATAAAGAAGTTGCACGAACAAGTGAAGAATTGCATTCAAAAGCAAAATGAGCGATATCAAAAGCAAGCAAATAAGTTTCGAAAGCTTGCTATGTTTAAGGAAGGTGATTTAGTATAGATTCACTTGAGGAAGGAAAGGTTCCCACCAGGACCGTATGCAAAATTAAAACCTAGAGTAGATGGACTTTTCAAAATAATTAAGAGAATTGATGAAAATGCATACAAGGTTGAACTTCCTGGAGATTGCAACGTGTTTGCCATGTTTAATGTTGCTGATTTATCACTATACTTTGGAGATGAAGGAAATTTAGACTCAAAGGTGAGTCTTTCTTCAACCGAGGGAGCATGGCACATGAGTGTTCCATATAACACCAAATAAGGAAAAAGCCAAGTGAAAGCCATGTAAACATTATGGGCTTCACGTTCCATATATTTATTCAAAAAAACAACTCATTCCTTTTCCTAAACTCAAGAAGCTGTCCCATCCTATATATATAAAGTCAAATAAGTTTCATTATCCTATATATATAAAGCCAAATAAGTTCCATTCCATATAATAAGTAAAAGTCACATGAGTCACGTGTCATCTATTCATTCAAAATGAATATGGCCAACTGAATAATGGGCTTGATTTTTCATTACACATGGTAGTGATGAAAACTCATTCCTTTTCTAAACACGAGAAAGCCAATGCCACCTTTTGGTTTTGTTTTTATCACATCATGCCTTCCAGCCTATCACCATTAACAATATGGGCTAACCATATGAATGCATCATTGTGCATGTTGCTAGCCTAGTTTTGTTATTTTTCTATTTTAAGAATTGTATAATTTAATTGTGCTAATGCCTATAAATAGGCTGAGTTTTGTAAACGTTTGATTGAGACTTAATTTTCAGAAATAAAATTTTAGTTCTTCTTTTAGAAGATTATTTTCCTCTTCTTAAATTTATTTTTAAATTTTGAGAGTATTTGTATCTTGGGTTGGCTTCTCCAAGGTGGTGATTCAAGCCAAATATTCATCGTAGCGGAGTATTTGATTCTACCACAATCGACAGAATATTAATCCCGGCACGACAACGGTGTCATCATATGTCGCGTCATATGGCCCACTTTTGCCCTGCCACATGTCCATACGAGCCTGCCTCCAATTTTCTATAGCCTGTTTTCTTCCTATTTCAGTTCAGTTTTCACCTATTTTAGAGTATTCTAGAGTATTCCAATTCTAAAATATTCCCTGTTTTGGATTTAAGATAGGAAAACACAATCTATGTTAGATTTGGAAATAGCTCCTTACACCTCCTCAATAGGGGCTGCTTGAACCCTATAAAAGCCCAAAGACTCCTTTGATTCATGAAACAGTTTGACAGCGAAAACTTAAAAAAACACCCAGTTTTTTCAATATACTATCAATTAGGGGTGAATATTTTCGGTTCGGTTTGCAAAACCAATGTAAAAACGAACCGAAAATATTGAGACTGATAACCGAACAGAAACTGAACCGATTTTTCGGTTCAATTTCAGTTCGGTTCAGTTATAAACCGAAATTTAAAAGTCATCTTCAATTCTAGGAAACAAACATAATTCTCTCAGTTTGCAGCTTCAACGATCAACAATTTTCAAAGCATTTATAAACTAATGATAAAAAAGGAATGATTATTGAAATGAATATAAGTTTGCACGCATATCTAATGATAAGGCCATGATTATTGAATTGAATATAAGCAAAATGCAGGCAACAAAATAGCACAGCTATGTTTCATTAGATAACCAAAATAGCAAAGGTTCATTTCACTGAAGATATACAAATTGCTCTGTATATATGTGGATTCGTGAGAAAAAAAAAAGCAGTATTAGATTAGAACTCCTAAAATTAAATTGTATATGATATTTTTTTGTTCCCCTCCCTTTTCTAGATCATCATCAGAAATAGCGAGTAGCTATAGGAAAAACATAACAATTAGCAAACTAATTGCCAAATTAAAAAAATAAATTATAACAACGCTGTACAGAATATGCAAACACAGTCGAACAACTAAATTAATAAAAAAAAGCAGTAAATTTCACCAAAATTTTAGAGTTAATTGATTAATAAATAACCAAGGCCTAAAATCCTTTAATAAAGAACATTAATGAATTCAATCAACTCAAATCCACAAACTTACATAAGAAAACAACAAACTTCAAATAAAGAAAATCCAAAGACCACATTGATTGAAAAAAAAGAGGCAGAAAAGAGTGAATAAACAAATAACAACAATTATTAAATCTACCGATCGAAAACCAGAGAGAATATCGACAGAAATGGCTGGGCGTTTAGAGATCGACTAAAGCTTCAGATTTGATTTGCTTAGGAGATGTGAGAACTACTGCAACCAAAAACACCGAGTGAGATGCAATTTGTAAAACCCACAAATTAAGAAGCTTGATTACCAAAATAGTATCAAAATTCGAATCAAAATCGCAATTTTCATATTGCTTCACCTTGTTATGTTCTTCACCAACAGAGAGAGGAGAAAGACCGTTGGAGGAGAGGGATGGGTTTCATTTGATGACTGACAATGGCAACTGGCAAGCAGTGAAGGAGGAAGAGGAGAGGAGTCTAAGTCGATCGACAGTCTACCTTTCCGCGGTGGAGGGAGTAAGTGACGGTAGTGAAAGCAAATGGAGAAACGGAAGCGGCGTTGATGGCAACGGAGAGAAACAGAAATAGAGATGGAGAAGAGAGATTTGGGTTTGGGCATTTAGGGTTTGTAGAGAAAAGAAGAAAAGGAAAGGTAAATAGAGGAAGAGGCAGCAAAAGGTTAAAGAAGTTCATTTTAGGGTTAAGAAAATAGATGTTTATATATATAAGGGGTTTCGGTTCAGTTCGGTTCGGTTCACAAACTCCTAAAATCGACTACCGAACCGAATTTTTTGATTTTTACCTTTTGAGAACCAATAACCGAACCAAATATTCGGTTAACCAATTTTTCGATTCTGGTTCGATTATCGGTTTTCGATTATTTGTGTTCACCCCTACTACCAATCCAAATTTTCTCTCCTCTGTGCATGAAAAATATTTTTCTTAGGTTCTAGGCTCACAAATTCAAGACTCGGCTCAGATTTAGCCGCATAGCCAGTACTTAGCTATCATATTCTAACTAGTTCTTCAATTAATCTATTTTCTTGCATTACCTAATAAATAACTAACATCTAATTAAATCACTTCAGGATAGGTTTGAGATTTAATTCTATATTGCAGGCTCAATTAATTTTAAAAACCTTCTTTTTTTCTTTATTATTATTATTTTTGAATTTATTATTACAATAGGTTTAAAATCAATTTTTTTAAAATCAAGTTTACTACATGTTTACAATAAATTCCAGCATGCTATTTTTCGGTTTACAGCTTGTTTATGATTCTGTGCAGTTTTACGTCATTTTCGTTGAGTGTTTTCTTACAAGAACAATATTTAAGTAGAGCTTGAGCCATATTAGCATCCAATGACATTGAGCTAATCTAGATCTGAGATTTAATTCAAATTTTCTCTCTTGATACTATTTCTTTTGTATTTATCTGCGCTTATTTGTCACATGCATGTTTATTCTTTTCTTTCAAATTAATTCTTTTTCATCATTATTTTTACTTCACATCTGAATCTGAATCTGCTTTGGTTCGATATTAGTGCTTTTTTTTTGCAAGAAAATTGGTTTTTGTCCTTAATTTGAGTTAATTTGAGTCACTTTTTAGGCATTTCCTCCGTTTTCCTTTTAGAAAATAAATTAAAATTGTTACTCTTTCAAACTTTTTCGAATGTTTTGCGAGTCCTTATTTTTTTTAGTCTTTTTGAAACTCAATTTTGGGCTCATAGAACACTCCAGTCCCTATTTTTCTATCTTTTTAAAAAACAATTTTGGGCTCATATTCATAACCGTCAATCCTAATACTACAGTTTGTGAGCCTGATGCTGCTTAATGCAGAAATTGGTCTTTAAAACTGCAGAAATGTAAAAATCCTCAAATCCATTGGTTGAGTTAGGAATTTTCAATTTCAAATCCTATGACTAGTTTGTAATGTTCATAGCAATCCAATTGCAGTTTTTGGCTGGTCAATCACCTAGCAACAATGGACTATTCAATCAAGCAACGTTATGTATCTTCATTTTATCCAAAAACCGTGGGGATTATTAATCATTACAAATAACATTACAATATATTGTCTGTATAAAAAATGTCCACCTATTTTTTCTTGCTGACCGGATAAACTCGTATAGATTTTATCTTAATTCATTCGATTAAACAAAGCTCAGTTTAATCAGTTTAATTATTCCAATTTAGTTTGGAATATAAAAATAAGGTGGAAAAGTGTAAAATTATTTTTGGTGTATTTGTGACTTTCTGTAAAATTCAGGGTGCAAGTATGAATGGCTTTTTTTATTACCAAAATATTGACTTCTGACCCGTCAATTAATTTTGTCATAATTTTTTTTGGCAAGGCTGGTGTTCTCAATATGAGATCATCCAGACCAAGCCAAATTTTGGTTTTTAGTTTTCTTTTTTTTTTTTTCAAATATTATGATGGATGGTCTGTGTTTTGAGATTAAATTTAGCGGGTCGGAGTTTATAAATTTTAACTATGTACTATAAATTTCATATGACTATAAATTCAATAGTTTTTTTAATTATTTTATGTCTAATTTAAAATACAAAAATCAAATTTTATAAATTATGATTCATTGAAATTGATTTAGGGTTGTGTACAAACACCATCCATTGTAGATGATCAAAGTGAAAACTAGTGAAAACCATCTTTTTTTACATTATTTTGGAAATTTAATGAGTGGCTAAAAAAATTTATGGTAATTCTAATAGACATTAACAAATTTCAATATAATATTCAAAAGAACCTAAGCTTAACCATAGAAAAATTAAAATATTAAAAATCCGATTGAACTGGGTCGAACTGGTTTGACCATGAACCAATCATGGCGCTGGTTGAATTTGCAGTCTGGTTATGAAAACATAAAAACATTGAAAATTAGAAAGGGCCGTGCTATGTGTATTGCCGCGAGACATACTCGTATGATTTTATTTTATTTATTTTATTTTTTTCGACTTGAACCGTAAATTGTTTATACTGAGTCTCGAAATCAATTTTAGGGGATAAGAGTGAACAGAAATCGATTCTGTATTTATGAATTTCATATGAATGTAAATTCAATGGACAGTCTCAATTATTTTATATTTAATTTACAATACAGAGTCAAATTCTGCAAACTGTAAATCATTGAAATTGATATCGGGACTGAATATAAACAATATACCTTTCGAATTAAAAAAAAAAAAAGGGCAAAAACATGTGAGACGTCTCACGGCGAGAGGTCTTGCTCTACCGAATTAGAAATTGTGGAACTGCGGAAGCATTTTGTGAAGAAGAGGAACTTAGAAACAGTGGAACTGTGCAAGCGTTTTGTGAAGAAGAGGAACTTCGGTATTCTTTAATCAACAAAGAATTCATATCGGAATTATAATACATTAAAGATTCTTGGAAGTTGAAATTATTCTCAAGCCACTCAAGAACTAATTTCTAGTTGGTAACAGAAGTAGTGGAATTTTAAGTTTTGGTATGTTTTCTCCCTGTGCAAACGCTGGTATGAACAGCCTATTTTACTTAACTCATGTTCCTTAAAATTCTGAAGTCCCTTAAACAGAAAAATAATGATGTGGTACA
The DNA here is from genome assembly GCA_949640765.1 of Croton laevigatus. Lineage (NCBI taxonomy): Eukaryota > Viridiplantae > Streptophyta > Magnoliopsida > Malpighiales > Euphorbiaceae > Croton > Croton laevigatus. Next base: position 14,269 of record CATIWJ010364868.1, read on the forward strand.
ATATCCCCTCAAGTCTACATGCAATACAATAAACAAGCTTGGGAAAAGGGAAAAGGGAAAAGCTCCGTGTTAGATCATAACAAACAATCAATCTATAAGCAAGCAAAACTTTGCACCCGACTAATCTGGACCGACTCGGGTCATTCTAAATTATTTGTAGAATTCAATGACACCAAAAGCAATATATGCAAAATGATAAATGAGTTGAAACCCAGAAAAACCAGCAGCCTCGCTCAAGGCCTTGAATTCTTTCTCAGTTCTTTGCTTTCCTCCTGGCAACAGAAACATCATCACATCCATTTGGCAAACATATTTAGCAGCAGTGCTTGTTGCCTCTATCACTTCTGGCTTTATATGGCTCACCACTATCACTTTTCCACCTTTTGGTAAAGAATCATAGCAATTTTTAAGAATCTTTATGCACTGTTCATCTTCCCAATTGTGGAGCACGTCCTGAAAACACACACATATCATTATTTATATGTACTCTTCTTTGGCTTCATAATACAAAAGTACTGCTAATTGTTTGCACCTTCATCATGATAGCTTCTGCACTTGGAATCTGCAAGAACATATCTCCTCCAACATGCTTCACACCTATATACAATGGACATGTGTTTTTCTTTAAAAAAAAAAAAAATCCAAATTGAATAAGAAAAGGGCAATTCATAAGTTTGGTGTATGAACTCACCAAATTTATTCAATTTAGTGTATTTTACTAACAACACCAGATCCCGGTGAATTTCAAATTAAAATATTTTATAAACCAAATTTATCAATTTCCCTACAAATAATAATAAATAATAATTTATGGCTACCTGGGTGAGAAGGAGCTTCTTTAATAACATGAGGTAAGTCAAAATTAATGGCATCGATTTGAGGATATTTTGAAAGAATAATAGTAAGAGCAAGACCAGATCCACCTCCAACATCAACCAACTGTTTAATTCCCTGAAAACCATTATACCTATCAAGGACTTTCTTCATAATGTTGAAAGAAAAGTCATCCATGTCTTTCTGGAAGGCCTTCACTGCCTCTGGGTTTGAGAATATGCGTTTGTACATGGGTACTCCATGAGCTATTTCATATGGATTCTCACCTTCAAGAATCGCATCCTTGAGCTTGAACCTATAAATAAAAAACACATAGATTACATATCCATTATAATTTCTTATGAATGAAACAAAAAATTACAAACCAGGAAAATTACAAACCAGGCCTCTGTCCAGCTTGTATCATTTGATAGGTATAGAGGTACGGAGCATGATCCATCTTCATTACGAACAAAAAGTTTACCAGTTGGTGAAAGAGTATACTGCCTTTCAACTCCATGATTAGAACAAATGAGAAGGTCGTACGAAGCAAGGAGACGTAGCATGCGATCAATCATCTTGGAAGCTAAATCTGGGTTTTTAACACGGAGGTGAGATGTGATTTCAGATGCCGTGAGACCGAC
>CATIWJ010364957.1:0-12202 GCA_949640765.1 Croton laevigatus
GAAGTATGAAGAAAAAGGAGGAGTTTTGAATCAACGACAATAGGAACGTTGGAAGAGAGCAATCCCATAAAACATGTGGCAATTGGTTCAAGTAAAACGGTAGCGTTTGACTATAATATGGCTGAAATAGTTTCATTCCCAGCTCTAACGCGCTAACCGTTAAGTTGAAGCTCACGCACCGTTTGAAATTGGACGGAAGGTGCGATTGCAAAATTTTTCGGTAGTTTAGGGGCTTTAAAGGTTTATTAGTTTGATGAAGAGGGAAAACTCAAAATCACGTACAGGGCAAAAAAATGTTTGTGGCCAGTTTTTTGGGGGAAAAAAGTCATTATCATTTAAAGAAAGTTATATGTCAAATCATTTCAATCAAGTCCAAATTAAGCATTTTCACATGTCTGACTACATATTTTTTTGTAACAGAGTCCAGTTTTCGTTTTTTATTATATTAATTTGCGATTCAATTGTGGGTAATAAAATCAAATGCTGATCATATCCTATTTTTCAAATTATATTTATTAGATCTAGGATTTTAAAAATTTTAATTCAATCTACAGTTTAAGTATTAAATTAATATTTATAATCATTTTGATCATAAACATTATTTGTAGCGTATGAAAAAAATGATAAAATTTTACCAAAATTTATTATTTATTGTACATGATTTATATATAATAAAAGAGAATAATTCTTTTGAATAAATAAATAAATATATATATATAATTTTTGTTCATTTCTTGATTGTATGCTCTTATATTCCATTTTTATTGTGGTTATGGAAAAATCAACATACGAAAATAAAGAATCCGATTTTTTTTTTTCTTTTTTCAGTCTACTCATGTTTTAGGATTCTCCACTTGATAGTGGTAGGTAAATTTTCTAACAGAAATAACTGTGTATCCTGAGTTTATGGCTTAACCTAGTGGTTAGTGGCCTGTATTGTAACGTATTAATTACGAATTCGAATATTCATCCGAACGTGTATTAATAGAGGAGAACCATCCCCTATTATTATATAGTCCATGAGTTAAATCTCTCGTTGAATTAAAAAATAACTGTGTATACTAGGCTTGGAACTAAAAACTTGTTCAAGGGAATCCATAAAATATATTGGTATAGGTTAACAACAGTAAAATGGTATAATACGTAATTATTCTGTATTCCATATAAGTTTAAAAAAAAAAATCATATATTGGAGGGAGATTCTCACTTTGGTTCTTCAACTTGACCGGATTTTACAATTTAGTCATTTGTTAATTTTTTTTTTGTCAAAACAGTCACAACCTTGACTTATGTTGGCCAACATAGTCTCCACCGTGAATTATTTTAACTCAATTCATTATTTTTTTATTCTGGTTGTGTTTTGAAAATTTTATCACATATATATTGAATTTAAAAAAAAAATAAAATGAAAAAATAAAATTTTTCAATGCACACTGTAGAGAACAAGAAAATGGATGAATTAGATATGAATTTGGCTAAAATGAGTAATAATTTAAATATTTCTATCAAATTAGTTTTACCTAAATTAGAATTTATAAATTTTAATTCAATAGAATTTTGCATTATAAATATTAATATTTTGTGATTGGAAAATCATAAAATTCTAAAATTGTAAAATCGTCAAATTTTACAAACTATTATTCTATACCAGAATCATCTATTAGCGCTCTATTTATTTCTTCAAACGAAATTAGCCACATATATCTCAATTCTCAACCCGAAATTAGTTTTTTTTTATAATATAAAGGAAACCACTAATGGACCAAACAACATTGTGGGTTATATATTGAATACTAAATTGGTGCTTGTAATGTGGTCGACATGAATCGAACTCAAGACTTCCACATCCTACCATTTTCATGAAGATAGGATAACCAAACACCAACACACTGATCAGCTAAAACTCTTTTTTTTTTTTTGGTATGCAAAAGTAGTTAATATAACCCACATATATTTCTATTCGCGCTACTTAAATCAATTAATTAAGACATGTAAAAAAAAAAAAAACTCAATTAAGTAACCATGACGGTTGAGGAATCACAACTATTCATAATATAAAATTATTGAACAATTTTTTAATGGACCTACGATTATTTTTGTAAAAGAATTTTCCCACAAACAGATCCACATCAAATCTGGTTGTTGGTAAATGTGGGTCAGGCATTTAAATTTTATTAACATATATCCCAACTGCCACCACGTAATCCATATTCCAATTATTTTGTTGCATTATTACCCTAATAGAGTCCTATAAATAGAGGGTAATCTTCATGCTGCTGATTCATCCAAACCATTCTAAACTACTGCATCTGCATGCAATTCTCTTCTTTAGTTCCAATGGAGTTTTTGCTCCTAACTCTTCTGTCTTTGCTTTCTGTAAGCTTCATAATATCATAACATTACCTGTTTTTTTTATATACAATAAGCTCTTTTTTTTTTTTTTTTAAATTTAACCTACTTTTATTATTAATTATTATGGCAGGTGGTGACCATAGGAAGCAAAGCTGCTCAGCCTGCTGAGATGTATTGGCATTCCAAGTTGCCAAACACTCCTATTCCACAAGATATTTTAAAGCATCTGCAACCTGGTTTGTATTTATTTGAATTAAGATCTCCTAATCAAATTGGTCAAGAGTTAAAAATTGCAAATTTTCTTTTTCTTTTTCTTGATGATTTTTTTCATAAAAATTTAAAAATTTTATATTATGTGTGCTCTCAACTACTCAAACCCATATTTACCATGCAGATATGGGAGATCAGACCACTTTTTGGGATATGGGTGCCAATGGTGATAACTCGCTTATTGCTAGGTGGGATAAACTTGGTGATAGCGCAAAAAATTTGCTTACTTCTAGGTGGGATAAACTCGACGATTCAACAGATAGTCAACTAATCTCTAGGTGGGATAAACTTAGCGATCCAGAGGGCAGTCAATCCAGCTCTAGGTGGGACAAACTCAGTGATCAGTCTAACTCTAGGTGGGACAAGCTCAGTGATCAACCCAACTCTAGATGGGACAAGCTCAGTGATACAGAAAATAGTTACCCCTATTCTAGGTGGGACAAGCTAGGTGATCAGCCCAAATCTAGGTGGGACAAGCTAGGTGATCATCCCAGCTCTAGATGGGACAAACTTAGTGCTCCAGAAGACAGTCGCCCTAATTCTAGGTGGGACAAGCTTGGTGATCAAGCCAATTCTAGGTGGGACAAGCTCGGTGATCAAGTAGACGGTCTGTCAAGTTCTAGGTGGGACAAACTTAGTGATCAGCCCAACTCTAGGTGGGACAAGCTCAATGATCAACCCAACTCTAGATGGGACAAGCTCAGTGATTTGGAAAATAGTCGCCCCCATTCTAGGTGGGACAAGCTTGGTGATCATCCCAAATCTAAGTGGGACAAGCTCGGTGATCATCCCAGCTCTAGATGGGACAAACTTAGTGCTCCAGAAGATAGTCACCCCAATTCTAGGTGGGACAAGCTTGGTGATCAAGCCAATTCTAGGTGGGACAAGCTCGGTAATCAAATAGACAGTCTGTCAAGTTCTAGGTGGGACAAACTTGGTGATCAGCCCAGCTCTAGGTGGGACAAGCTCAATGATCAACCCAACTCTAGATGGGACAAACTTGGTGATCCGAAAAATAGTCGCCCCCATTTTAGGTGGGACAAGCTCAATGATCATCCCAGCTCTAGATGGGACAAACTTAGTGCTTCAGAAGACAGTCGCCCCAATTCTAGGTGGGACAAGCTCGGTGATCAAGTAGACAGTCTGTCAAGTTCTAGGTGGGACAAACTTGGTGATCAGCCCAACTCTAGGTGGGACAAGCTCAGTGATCAACCCAACTCTAGATGGGACAAGCTCAGTGATCTAGCAAATAGTCAGCCTAGTTTTAGATGGGATAAACTTGGAGATCAGCCCAGCTCTAGGTGGGACAAGCTCGGTGATCAACCTAGCTCTAGGTGGGACAAGCTCAGTGATCAAGCAGACGCCCATCTCAACTTTAGGTGGGATAAGCTCGGTCATCCGGCAGATAGTCGGCTAAATTTTAGGTGGGATACACTTAGTGATTCAACATACAGTCAACTTATTAGGTGGGATAAGCCTCGTAATCTGGCGGACAATCAACCCAATTTTAGGAGGGATAAGCTTGGTGATCTGGCAAACTATCAGCCAAGTTCTAGGTGGGATAAGCTTAGTAATTCGATAAACAATCAGCCAAGTTCTAGGTGGGATAAACTCAGTGATTTGACGCATAATCTCCTCAGTTCTAGGTGGGATAAGCTTAGTGATTCAGCAAACTATCGACTTAGTTCTAAGTGGGACAAGTTTGGTAATCCGACAGAAAACCCTTCTAGTTTTAGGTGGGATAAGCTCAAATTAAGGAGGGATAAGTTCCGTTTTAGGTGGGATAAACTCAATTATCCAGCAGATAGTCAGCCAAGTTCTAGGTGGGATAAGCTTAGTGATTCGAAAAGTAATGATATACTCCCAGAAGTACATGAGAAACTCCTTGTACCTAATGATCTACATGTAGGCAACAAAATAAGCCTACAACTTGTTGCCTCAACAAACAAGGCAAGAGTCTTGCCTCGTCAAGTTGCAGATTCCATCCCCTTTTCTACCAATAAGTTAACTGAAATTTACGAGCGTTTCTCTCTAAAACCAGAATCAATCCAAGCAAAGCTCATCAAGGAAACTCTAACAGTATGTGAGTCATCAAGACTTGAGACAGAACACAAATACTGTGCTACATCTTTAGAGTCCATGGTTGATCTTACCATCCAACACTTTGGAAATAAAGCTCAAGTGGCCTATAATGAAATCGAGAAATCGACAAGTGCCAAACAAGATTACAATATTACAAGCGTCGACCTTATCGGAGAAAACCAAGTTTCATGCCACAAGGAAGTGTATCCATATGCTGTATATTATTGCCATGCTCTTAAAGGAACAAATGTTTATAAGATAGGAGTGACTGGGGAAGATGGTAGCAAAGCTAATGTAGTTGTTGTTTGCCATACAAACACAAGTGGTTGGAATCCACAACATACGTCCCTTCTTGTTCTAAATCAAAAGCCAGGGGAAGGAACGGTTTGCCATACACTTGCAGCTGATGCTTTGGTGTGGCTTCCCGCCGCAAATTCCAAACTCCATAGTTCTGCTTAATGATCATAGTACTAAAGCTGCCTTTGCTGTGTATATATAAATAAAGCAATTAAAGTAAGCTTATCTTAGTTTGGTTTGAATGTATCGTTTGTCTTTATCCCAATTAATAAATTAGATTCTCATGTGTTCCTATGGATATATAAGCATTATTCTTGTGTTATTAGTTTATTTTAGCGTTAAATATGTTGGGAATGAAGTTCAAATATTTTTTAACGAGATCTATAAACCAAACGACTAACAAGAATATAAACTCATGGATATGAAATTCATTGGAATCTAGAGCATTTGGCACTTTTGCTTCTTAACCTAAAGCCAGGAGATGGAATAATACCGTTTGTAACTTCGTTAAAAGTGATATTATATTTTGGCTACGATTTCTAAAAATTAAACAATGTAAAACAGTTTTCAATAATATACCAATTTCCTTCCAATAGTAAACCACTTCATTAAGTGGCCATCTTTGTATTAAATTTTCTTGATTATGATTTGTATATCTATGCAATGTTAATTAGCATATATGAAAGTTAAAATTCATTAAAAAAATGAAAATTGAACCCTTCTTTCTATGAATTTTATGACTGATAAATAAAGTACATATATCAATGGATATGCCTCCTTGTGACATAATCCTTTGCTTGTTTGTTTACAATAATTTTAAATCCATTCAGAAAAGTATGCTCTTTCCTGTTGGTCGTTTGTTTCTCCACTTGAGTTTTTATTCTTGAAAAGCAAAGAATACTTTCAATTATTAATTTGATTTTTAATCTTGGTAAAACTTAGCTGATCGTTTTTTTCCGAATCTTCAATGCGAAAAATCATCAAGAGATTCTAATAGCGGTCACATAAAGCTTTGCTTCTTGGTATTCATAGTCTTCAAATACCATATTTTAATTAGATAGTATCAAATAAGGAAAATAGAGAGCACACTTCTCAACTGTAATTAGATATATGCACAACCAGACACTTTATATATTAAGAAAGATAAGATGTTTGCATTCACTTATCTCCTAACATTCAAACAAAGCTTACTTCTATATAATTGGACTCTTCCTACCTTTAATTTCTGCATTCGTCAGTACATACACATCATTGGCTTTATTATAATAAGATGGAAGGCAATATAAGACTCATTATTGCTTTAATTAAGCACCATTGTAGAGATTGATATAGTTGGGATCAGCAATAGGGAGCCACGCAAAAGAATCACTAGCAATGATTGACAAAATGTTCCTTCCCCTGGCTTGAATTTCAGAACCAAAAATGCCAAATGCTTTGGATGCCAACCCAAGGTGTCTAAATGACAAACAACCACTACATAAGGTTTGGTTCCATCTTCATCATCCACCAACCTAACCCTATAAACCTTAGTTCCTTTAATTTCATGACAATAAAACACTGCATATGTATATTTCATCTTATGGCAAACGACATGGTTTTCTCCTATAAACTTGACGTTTATATCACTATAATCTTGTTCTAGCTCGTCTATCAACTTCTCTACGACTCTACCGCGTTATAAAAGACTTTACCTTTATTCCCAACATTTCCCAAAAGGAAATACATAACAAAATATACATGTGCTCTCTTAAAAATTAATTGAATTTGTCAATAATTTTTATGCTAGATGCTTGTCACAATTATACCATATTTTCAAATCATATCCTGACTTGAAAACTTTTAATTTTAATAAATATGGATAGGGTTCAATTCGTATAAAAATGAATGGTTCAAGTCATTTCGTATATGTTTTTATTTTGTGACAGGTGTGTATATAAGTACAAACCAGGTTGCAAAAGGTTTAAAAAATTTAATTTTGGTTCGGCCTTTCTGAGAATTATAAAATTATTTAAGTGGATCCCACCTCATAACACGTAGTGGTATAGTATAATGGCAGACAATGTAAATAAATGGTTAATTAGGGGCAGGGTTTAATGTGATTTGATAACCCACTTATTGCTCTACCAGTTTTTCAAAAATATGGACTCCCCTCAATATATTATTCACACGTTCCCACATTACATAGTTCACATGGTCTTCCTCTTTCTCAAGAGAGTGCCATGCCCAATTCAAATAATCCAATTGCAATACTTTTTATTCAAACAATAAGATTACTATTTGTTTCATTTTGTAAAATATTTACCGAAAGATTGTTATTTACTAAAAAAATATATATGTTATCATTAATTTAGATTTTGTTCCCAGATAATATTAATATTATTTTCAATAATATTTGAACTAACACTTATAATTTGTAATCTCATTTTTTTAACATATACAGTAAAAACTTTTTTTTAGGATACTTTATATAGGAATAACCTCTATTTTGTCATAAAAAATTTTTGTCCCAACTTAGACCGGTTATAAATAAGAATAATCTCCAGAATGTTATTTGTTATACATTTTTCAAGTCACACATTAAAGAATATATATATATATATATATATATTAAATTTATAAACTATTAAGAAAACTATAATAATAGAATGGATATTAATGAATTTCTTGATCATCCAAGTGAGCAACAAGTCATATATGCCTTAAGTGAAGAAGAAATTATTGCTGCAATTAGACAAAATGAGCAAGAAAATAATATTGCAGATGATGATAGTGTAGAAATAGAAAAAGTTACATGCCAAGAAGCTTTCAATATTCTTGAAAGGTTAGAAACATTTTGGATTCAACAAGAAGGTGTTCATGTAAGTGAGTTATTAAATACTCGTAACTTGAAAGATGTAGTAGCAAACATAGAACCTAAATCAATGTGTCAAACAACTTTACATAAATAATTTTAGATAATAATAATTAGAGAGTTCTTACTATTGTTAAGAATTTAAACTTTTACGTGTTGTGAATTTTTTTTTATCAAACTCTATTTAGTAATAATTTTCCAATTGGTACACAAGTAGTCCGATCCCAAACATATTCCTAAATAGAGATTTTACTGTAAGTAATATTGAAATTTAAATTTGTATTTTTTAATTTCAAAACGTATGTAGTAAGGTTGAGCATGGGGCGCGGGTTCCACTCGCTGAAATTTCACCCGCCTCGCGCCTTGCCCTGCTGCAAATCGGGTTTTTCGGATCACGGGGGCGGGATGGGTTATCCTCGGATTTATCTGCGGGTTTTTTAATTTTTTCATTTGTAATTTATGAATGATTTGAATAATAAAATCAAAATTATGTCCTTTGATTGCCAGCAAAAGTTTACTAAAATAATAAAATCATGATTAGAGTAGTAATTAATAAGGTATAATTTTTATTCTTTAATATTTATAATTCATGAATGATTTGAATTAATACAAAATCCTCAAAATTTTAATTGTTGGTCCGAAATTATCAGTAAATACAAAATTTACTAGAATGAGAAGCATCAATTTCAGAATATCCTTATTGTTTAAGTTTTTATATTCTTTTTACCTAAAAAGCTTAGCGAAAATGATTCTTAGCCTTTCCAAATTCTGGCTGGCCAGAATGACATTTTTGTAATAATGCAAGCCCAATTTATTTTGCCAAATATCGTAAAGCCATAAAATAAGATGGTCGAACTAGATTGGAAAGTTAGATATCAATTGTTCTATACATCTAACTAAAATACCCAGTAAAACTATGGTATATATATTTGATTGAAAAGAAAAAAAGAAAGATATAGAGACAATTGAAATAAAAGGGGTCAAACTGAACTGAGAAGTTAGATATCAAACAATTGTTCTATATGTCTAACTAGAATAACCAGTGAAACTATGACATGTACATTTGATTACCAAAATATATATATATATATATATATATATATATATATATATATATAGACAATTGAAATAAGAGGATTTTAGTACGGGTTCAAAAAATATATATATTTTGACTATAATGCATTCTAGTTGAGCTAGATCTAAATTTATTATGCACCTTAACAAGTCGAGTTAGAACCTATTTAGGGTAAAATTCAACTATATTAAGGTCAAACTGGACTAGGAAGTTAGACATTAAATAATTATTCTATATGTCTAACTAAAATATCCAGTAAAACTATGACATGTACATTTAATTACAAAAAAAAAAAGAGGATATAGAAACAATTGAAATAAGAGAGTTTTAGTACGAGTTCAGAAAATATGTATATTTTGACTATAATGCATTCTACTTGAGCTAGGTCTAAATACATTATGGATCTTAACAAGTCGAGTTAGAACCTATTTAGAGTAAACTTCGACTATAATGAGGTCAAACTGAACTAGAAAGTTAGACATCAAAGAAATTGTTCTATATGTCTAACTAGAATACCCAGTAAAATTATGACATGTACATTTGATTACAAAACAAAAAATATATAGACAATTGAAATAAGAGGATTTTGGTACGAGCTCAAAAAATATGTATATTTTGATAATAATGCATTCTACTTGAGCTAGATCTAAATACATTATGGTTCTTAACAAGTCGAGTTAACCTATTTAGGGTGAAGTTATCGAAGCTATTTTGAGATGGAAGACGTTGATGGAGGAGTGAAGAAGGTTGTATGTCAAGATTTGAGCAAGCATTTTCGCCAACTCAATTTTTAGCTTTTGAATATTATGTATGATTATGAAAATATTGAGAACTAAATCTATTTTGTAATTTTTTTTATTTGAGAAGCAGATTAATTTTTGTTTTAAAATGAATTTTTATAGGTTTAATTTAGTTCTACCAATTTGGCCAAATTTTAATATTTAGTGCTTTGAAATTCGGCCAAAGTATATACAAATTAGTAATTTAAAAAACCAAATTTTTAATTCGGTTAATTGGATTTTTGGTAAGTGAAAAAAAATTTTTTTTATTTTATAATTTAGTTAGAATTTTTTCAAAATTAACCGATTTATCGAATATTTTTGAAAAAAACAAAAGAAAAATATGAAAGAAAAAACGAAAGAAAAATATGAAAGAGTGTTTGAGTGGGTGCATAGAAGGGGAGGAGGATAGACAAAAAAAAAAAAAAAAAAAAAAATATATATATATATATATTGAAAAGTTTTGGGAATTAATTGTTTGGCGGAAAGAGGTTTTTAATTAGGTGGTATTATTGGATATTGTGTATTGTTGGTACTGTTAATTGAAAGAGGAAGGAGTTGATGGCGCGGGTCTCATCTCTAACACAAAACAAAAAAGTTAATAATTTTAATTTGTCTTCACCTTTTTACCCTCTTACGTATGCAATATGTAACTTAATACATTTTATACACTGATATATAGAATATCAGCCGCATCACATATACTAATATATTATATTATCCGAAACTTGGCTCGGCCAGAACCAAATATCACTACTCTGGAATTGGTGTGGTGGGCAACTTGGAACGCCAATAGACCTCAGCAGGAAAAGCAGCATCATTATGCACTGTTATCCATTGCATGCAATGAAAGGTTTATAATCAAACAAAATTAGTGTTTTTTTTTTCCCTCTTATTTTTCCATGACAAGCACAGATCTAGCATTGAGATTCAGGGTCGAATGTTAAGTTTGTAGATGCACCTGCTACTAGATTATATTTCAGTGTGCAAAATAAAGCAAGGTTAAAAATAAATAAACATACAAAATATTGTAGAGAAGAAACTAACAAATATTAAAATGATGCATTACAGAGTAAAGCAAACAAATGCAGGAGATGATGAAACTCCATTGAAGACATTAAGGTAGACATCGAATCTCCATCGGTGCAAATTCTTCTTGGTTAATGTATGCCTTCTTGAGCAGTTGGGTGTGAACAGAGATTTAGTCAAATCCAATTAGTCTAGTTGATTGATTTTTCGAATCTCCATCAATGTAAATTTTTCTTGGCCAACGCCTTCTTGAGTAGCTCTATGTGAATGGAGATTTTGTGAGGTCACGAGTCGGACATCCGGAGATGTTCAAGCTACATGTGGCTAGCTACTTAATTAATTAATTAAAACTATAAACATACCAAATTATATGCTATATACTCCAAATGGATATACGTGTGTTTAAGTAAAAATCTATACATAAATAGAAAAGTGAATTGATTCAATTGAGTTGGCATATCGCAATCAGATTAAATTGGTTGAGTATGAAAAGAGAAGAATGGTAGACATGAGATTCTCAACTACAAGCTTGTAGTTTTGGCGCAAAAAAAAGGGTAAAAAATTAATAATTATTTACCGACACTGAAAAGGATTGCTCTAAACTGTTAAATAATTTACTCGGATATTTTAGATCTATTTCATTTAATAAATTATTCTTTTAATTCTACAATACAACTGAATTATGTATAAAATAATTATCGGTTAATTCTTCTGAAAATGCTATGATTCAGTTAATTCACTGAAAGGAAAAAAAAAAAACAATTTGAAAAATTTATTGAGCCTAAGTGGCAGAACGCTCCATCCCCATATATCCAAATTCGCACTCTTCTTCAATGACTTACTCCAAGTGAAAAAAAGGAAAGACTATTCATCTCATAGAGTTTGCGAAAAATCCTATAGAAATTGCCAACCAACTTATAATATACGTTATCTTTTGTGCATTCTAAAATATATATAGTCTAAGTTACACCATATTAGATATGAAATTAGTAGCTATGTCAAAAAAAAAAAAAAAAAAGAAATTAGTAGACTATTAATATTATTTTATTTAATAATTCGGACTAGCTTATTTAATTTGATAACCTTTTTTTACAGCATAACTAATTATACAGATTCAATACTACACAAATATAAAATATTATACAGATACAGTTATTCAATATATAGCTTAAAAGCACACCAAAATATTACACAGCTGACAGGTACCAAGTCTTTGCCTACTTATAATTGCATACATAGTCAACTTGCAACTCTGACAGTGACCAACGCAAGTTGGAGAGGTTGAATTTTCCTTGGAACTCAGTTACGAACCCAGACAATAGTATTACTGTATAAGAAGTGACAAATAGTTGCACCACCAGGCTTAACATTAAGCAGCTTAAAAGCCATATGATTAGGGTTCCAAGCTGAAGTATCTTTATGACAAATAACTAAAGCTTTAGCTTTTTTTCCATTAGCACTCAATAA
>CATIWJ010365060.1:0-13031 GCA_949640765.1 Croton laevigatus
TTTTTTTTTTGAGTAATTTCGGAGCAGATTTTCGTATATTTTAAGCTGGTATATGCAGATTTTATGCTTATTCTTTTAGATGTTGAATTGATGTTTAGTTTACCAATTTGAGTTTTATAAATGTTTCTCTCTTGCAATCGAGGTTTCTGTTTATGTTTTACCGATTTTATTTTTTTGCTTTTTTACTGGTTGGCTTTAATGGTCTTACAAGTAATTCTTGTTTCTTCTGCTACGTGTGCTATTGATAAAATGAAATCTCTGATTTTTCTTCGTGATCGATGAAAAGTTGGAATTGATTGCTGGTATTTGATTTGCTTTCGCTCCTTATTCTGCTGTGCTGCCTGTGTTTGAGATAATGAAATCTGCTTGTAGTTGGTGTAAATGATATTTGGGTTAGGACCTAAATATAGTAGAATATGGTTATGTTTATTTAGTCGAATTTCAGTCTGTCTTTTTTTTTTTACATTGGATTATTGTATAATATTTCAAGTTAGGTCTGTGAGTGAGCTGTTTAAGTTGACAATAAGTATAAAAATGTCAGAGATTGCAGATTTTAATGCGGAATTTGTTGATTCTGCTTGTTGGAACAATTGAGAAAATGTTGATGCTGTTTGTTTTTGCTGCTTGTGTTTGGTCTATTATTCAAAGGCCTTGGTTACCATATCAGGCCAAGTGGATTACTGAGAAACGAAGGTGGTGCATAGTTCGGTGGTTTCACATTTAATCTGAGTAGGAGCTCAATAATGATTTTATTGTCTCATGTGTTTTAGAACCAGTTTCCAATCTGCATATCATGAAAACTCAACATTAGAATGAAAAAGTAGGGCCATATTTCTCAGTTGTCTATTTGTTCTAATATTTATTTATTGTTTTTGATAGTTGTTCTTTGATTTATTTATAGGACTTTATATATATTTATTTGATTTATTTGGACTTTATATATGAATAATGAATTTACAGACTTTCTATATTGAAAATTTGACATAGATATTAAATTTCAATTGCCGAATTTTTAGTATAAAACGTGTATACGTCCGTATCCATTTTCTATAATCAACGGTTTATTATCAGTTTAATTGACCTTTTTTTTTAGGACGGAAGCCGAATTTAACACAAACGTTTTATTCCTGTGCCGTTTTTAACTAACAGAGGTCGCCAGTGACATCTTCAGGAGGAGGTTGTTTCTGTTCGTAGATCCTTTTCCTTACTGTCTCCTCATCTAATCATGCAGGTAGATCTCTTCCAAAATACTCTTGTTTTTAAAAAGTTGAAATATTTTGTTCTTTGTCTTATACACCTACCTTCAAATTCTTTTCTCATTGGCAAAACAATAAAAAATGGAAAACGCCATAGATACAATATAGAGTAAGAAATTCTACTTGTATTTTTGCAGGCAAGTGACAGGTTTAACATCAATTCTCAGCTCGAGCACCTTCAGGCCAAGTATGTTGGGACTGGTCACGCCGATTTGAACAGATTGTGAGTTCTTGCCCCTTTTTTTTAAGGATCCTTTGTATTAATATTCTGGTCTTTTTGACATGAAATTGAATACTTTTGTATCTGCAGTGAGTGGGCTGTGAATATCCAGCGTGATAATTATGCATCGTATGTAGGGCATTACCCTATTCTGGCTTATTTTGCTGTTGCTGAAAACGAGTCAATTGGAAGAGAACGCTACAATTTTATGCAGGTTCTGATTCCTTTTCTTATCCCTTTTCCTTTTTAATCGATTTTTGCTTTTCCTCTAATTATAGTTTACCAATTACAACTAAGATCATATGCCTCAAGAAAAGGTGTTCAGATTCAATTAAGTGGATGATTGTTATATGACAAATACTAATGTATAAGATAATTTTCTCTTTGTAAAACTTGAAGTTTCTATTTCGCACGAAATGACTAAACCTTAACGCTATACTAGTTGGGGTTGGGGTCAGCTGAATGAATTTTCATGTCGATGTGAAAATATCTGATGACTAATTTATATAATTTTAAACATATGGTTTTGAAGAATGAATTGAAAGACCACGGAGAAGTTAGTCCTGTGTTTTCTTTTGGCGAGTGGAGTTGATCAGTTTGAGGCTTTCCTTTGCTGTTGAACATCTCATTTTTAGATAGCCATGGTCTATATTTGCCATCTAGGGTATAAGCAAAGCCTTCAGTACATTTTGGTATAGTTTTTAATGAGGCTTAAGGTGTGACTTCGAGTCTGGTATATTCTATTTAGGTGTATGTAGCAATCACCCATAGTCTATAGAGGTGTAATAATTTTTTTTCTATGGGAAGTTTTTGTTAATGAGTTAAAAAAAAAACATTTGTTTGGGGATGTCTCATCAGGGGATAAATGCAATCTCTTTCTAACTTGGTAATCCTCTTGCTCGGCTTTATAAAACTTGCCACCTTGATTAAAATTAACATGACGTTTTTGGTAAATGAAGAACCGATAAATGTAGAGGAACCATATATGTTTTTATGTTGGCGAGCTTCCGTATATGTTATCCTTTTATTTAAAGCTTTTGTTAAAACAACTGTATAAGGAAATTAGTTTAGATAATCACCGGCAAGTTTCCACAAATTAATCTTTGGAACATATTATTATATTTTAAAAGATAACAAGAGAGTTGGAGAGGACTTGATTAATCATCCAAAGTATTACAATTTCAGGGAGTTTATTTGCAAATTCTACTAAAATTTGTTTTAAGTAGGATGCTTAAGTGCAATGAGAATTCAATTTTTAGAATTCAAGTACATAATTTTAAAAACTTCTAAACATGAAAATTAAGATTCAAAATTTGTGAAATTCCTATATTGAGAGAGAGAGAGAGAGAGAGAGTCTTGTAAACCTTTAATCTTGCAAGGGTTTTTTTTTTTTTTTTTATCTTTAATGTTTATTACCTTTTTTTTTTTAAAATTTTAATTTGCGCAGAAAATGCTTTTGCCGTGTGGTCTACCACCAGAACGAGAAGATGACTGATAGTTAAGGCTTTGAAGCTAGAAGATACTAGTTGTATTTGCCCTTGTTCGTTTGGTTATAGAATTAATCATAGTATGAGACTGTTGTTTTATGTAATTGGTTAATTTTATTTTCCGTTTAACTGGCAGTTTTAGACATTTAGAATGTTTGAAATGGCTTTTGAGGGCTTATTTTCATGGGTGATACCCCAACTTGTAACATTTTGATATCTCATCTTTAAATTGTCATTCCGACATGCTCTAACTTTGGAAATTGTAACGTCGATGGTATCTTAAGTCAAAATCCAAACTTTCCGGTAGGAAATCTTGCTAAATGTTACCTATGCTACCTAAACTTTGGAGGTATTAACTTAATGGTTTCTAAACTTTCATTTTTTTTTCCTTAAAAGTTATTGTACTTCACATAAATATGGACATGAGTTTCATTTGAATTAAAATGCACCTTCTAATTAGGAAAAAAAAAAATTCATTTTTCATTTTTATTTTTTAACTTAATATTATTTTTTAAAATTGAACAAATTATATTTTTTATAATAATTTTAATAATTAATAATAATAATAAATTTAATTAATTAATTAATTGAAATTTTGAATTATAATTTTTAATAATTTTTTAATATTATAATTCAAATCATGTGATTATAAAAAAATTAATAATATATTAAATAATATATCTTCTAAAAATATTAATAATATATTAAATAATATATCTTCTAAATTTTTAAAATTATAGATTGCATGAATGTTTAATTTAAAAAATAATGATAATAGTTTAAATACATACTGATAATTAAATAATAAAATCAAATAATAAAAATTGTGATGATTTTTAATATTTGATTTTCTATTAGAATTTAAATCATATGTTTATAAAATTATTATTATTATTATTATTATATAATATAAAATATTCATTAAAAATATAAAAAATTATGGATGACAATTATTTTCAAAATATAGATTTAATTATAATATAAATATATATTATTAATTATTTTATCTTATTAATGTTTAAATTATAGTGAAATAACAATAAATTTAAATTCTATCCAATTAAGGAAGTAACGTTTTTTCTAACTAGGAGGAGGAATTTTTTTGTACTAAGGTACCTTTTATGCAAATTTATGTGAAGTCCTGGAACTTTTAAAAAATAAATGAAAGTTCAGAAACCATTAAGTTAATAGTATATCCAAAATACAAATACTATTGGTGAAATTTAGCAAGGATTTCCTTACCGGAAAGTTTGGATTCCGACTTGGGGTACCACTAACGTTACAATTTCTAAAGTTAAGATACGTCAGAATGACAATTTGAAGATATAATATCAAAATATTACAATTAGGTACCACCTATGAAAATAAGCCAGTTTTTTAAAGAAGAATGGTACAATGGTTGATTCTCCCAATTAGGCTTAATTGGTGACATACCCTCATGCCATCTCACACATGATTTTTGAGGTTCAAGCAGTTGTATTTACACTTAAATCCTCGATGAAATTATGGATTTTGGCAAATAATATTTTTTGCCCCTTATATTATTAGCGTTTTGGACTTTAACCCCCTAAATATATTAATAACAATTTTAAGTGCTTATACTTTATTTGGCCACGAGTACCCTCCATCAGCTTGGAAACGTTGCGTGATTTTCAACCCAACGGAGGGCGTGTGAACCCTATGCCCACATGCAAAAGCACTCATTTTTCATTCCTAAATGTTCCCACACTTCTCTCAAGCATTTCATCAAGCATCTTACCTACAAAGTTGAACCAGGAAGTATTTATCTTGTTGGTATACACATAAAAGCTCTCTTTGCAAAGATAAATCAGTAAATGAAACGTTAACTATCATTGTATTAATTGAATGAAGATACTTGGGTTTGCTTTAGTTTTGTGTGTTTATTTTGAGATTGTGGCTACTTTAAGGAAAGAAAGAGATTTTCATTAAGGGAAATAAACCTGGGGTTTTTTAGTTGCTCTACTTTTAACCAGTATATGTGAAGTTTTGTGGTGAAATTGAATTATAATATGAGAATTTCGTGGCCATCGACAATATTTATATAAATTTTTGGCTCTTAAGTTTTGGTGAAGTTTCAAGCTCTATTGACTGGAAGAATTCCTAAAAAGATGGTTGTTAGAAGTAATGGGCATAATTTTCCTTAATTTGAAGTAGTCTACATGATATTAAGGCACCATGATAGCATATAATTACAATGGCTTAATGTAAGCCCCATCTAGGTTTGGGACCCCTCAAAGGATATGGTCAGCCCATGATTAATCCAGGGGAGAGGTTGCCTTTGTTTGGACTCAGAGTAAGGTCACTTTTACCTAGTCCAGGGGAGAGGTCGCTATAGTCTCAGCAAAGGGAGAGGTTGCTTAACCAACCTCGACCTCCTTACCTGGTTAAGCTATTGGACGCTGAGAATCTAGGAGCATCTTAGGCTTTGAAATTCAAGGGGGCCTATTGAATCTTATTTGACACGAGAATTTGGCGCTTTATTGTATATATAAGTCCATCCTTAAGCCTCTATCAGACCTAATCACACTTTCAGAATTTCATTGGTATAGTGAGTGTGGACTAAATAAGTTTTTGATCTTCATATTACAAGCATGATTAAGATCGTAGGAGCATAAGTCACTTCTTTTAAAGAGAGGGAAATGTTGGGAATACCTCCTCCAGAGGGCAGCCTCATGGTTGTGGAAGAGGAACATGCCAGAGTCGGAATAAGGTCATGGACGAAGGTATCAATGATAAGGTTGCCAAGGAAGCAGAGATAGATGAAGATAAGTTTGACCATTTAGATGGGCGACCTTCCCATGAACAAGCAATAGCAGTATAAAGCTTAAAGAAGTGAGTATTGGTGAAGGAAAAGCAGTGAAAGTAAGAGTGGAGTTGGGTGAAAGCTCTCACTTGGTTAAAAATTTCTAAGTAAACGTGCCTCAAGTTTTGCAAGGAAACTTAAGGACATTATAGGTGTTGACCTTGAGGTAATAACCTACAAGCTAAGCATTGACCCAAGCTATCCATATGGGGTGCAAAAGAAAAGGCAACATTCCAAAGAAAAAGGAGGCAGTGATCGAGGAGGAGGTTGCTAAATTGGAAAATGCAGGTTTTATAACAAAGGTCGATTATACTGAATGGTTGGCTAATGTAGTGCTGATCAAGAAGGCTAATAGGAAGTGGAGAATGTGTGTAGACTTCACTGATCTAAATAAGGCTTGCTTAAAAGATTCTTAACATTTACCCAACATCAATAACTTGGAAAACTCTGCAACAGGATATGTAGTGTACTCCCTTATGGATGTTGCAAAATGGGTATATGTAAGCCTCCTCTATGATTCAGGACCCATAAAGGTGAAGGACGCTTGATTCTCAGCATATAGAGAGGTCGCTTCCACTTTAACTTAACGTAAGATTGACTTTAGCCAGTTTGGGGGAAGGTCGCTCACGTCTGGATAAGGGAGAGGTCGCATTCCTTATTCAGCTGGGTTGATGGACCCATAACATGAAGAAGCCGCATGAGCTCCGAAATTTATGGGGCCCAATGTCTCCTATTGGACAAGGGGGTTTCCGGAATTTCACAAATTCTCAGCATCTTTTGGATGGATGGACTAAATAGTTGGACTGATATAACGTACAGGGGCTTATAAATAATAATTACAAAATAAAGGGACCGAATTTCAATATTGCACAAAATGCATAACTAATAAAATTTTTGCCCTTTAATTTGTCAAATCTGAAACCAAATCCCATTTTTTCTTGACCTCGAGGAGATTTCTCTTCTGTTCTCGTCGCACGAGCGGTTCACTGACGAAGATTGTCGCCGACGAACGATTGCTTTTCCTTCTCCAGCAGTGCCGTCCCAGTTTTCGCTCCACGTAGGCGGTAGATATTTCCCTCTTCTCTCCAAGTCTCCATTACAACAAGTAATTATCTCCTCTACTCTCTTAATATCTCAATCTCCACGTAAATTTCCTTTTTCTTTAACTGTATTTTTTTTGGTGGCTTTTGAGTAATTTCGCGAGCAAATTTTCATATATTTTAAGCTGATTTGTGCAGATTTTATGCTTTTTTTTTTACATGTCGAATTGATGTTTAGTTTACCAATTTGAGTTTGATAAATGTTTCTCTCTTGCAAACTAGTTTTCTGTTTTTATTTTACGGATTGAAGTTTTTTGCAATTTTTTTGCTTTTTTACTGGTTTGCTTTTCTGGTCTTACAAGTGATTCCTGTTTCTTATGCTACGTGTGCTATTGATAAATTGAAATCTCTGATTTTGTTTCATGATCGATGAAAGGGTGGAATTGATTGCTGGTATTTGATTTGGTTTTGCTTCTTATTCTGCTGTGCTGCCTGTGTTTGAGATAATGAAATCTGCATGTAGTTAGCGTAAATGCTATTTGGGTTAGGTTAGAAATTGTATATACTTGTATCCCTGGTTTTAAGTTAACAGAGGGAACGGGTTATAATTTATAAAATACAGTAAATGCAAATGCAATGCTAGTTAATTTTTTTGTTTGTGAGAACTGTTAAGGTATGTTTAGATCTTGGTTTTTAAGTGTCATGCGTGAGATGAACTTTCTTTTTCTTGCAATCAATGTTTGATAATACTTCTTCAAACTTTTATTTTGAATTTTATACTTTGTTTTGTAGTTGTATTAAATCTTTTTATATGCTTGTTATGAGACTTTATATTAAAGTTTCAATTTATCGATATTGATGAAAAGAAGTACTATTAAATTGCCAAATTTTTTAATTTGGAACCATGTACAACGCATATACATGTATTTCTAAAAAGTAACGGGTTTTAAAATGACTTAATGACTTTTTTTTTTCGGGCTCAGATGCGAAATCAGACACAAGAGTGATTCTTTCTGGAATTAACCTTAACGTCTCAAAAACTTGAATCCTCCGTTATATATCAAATTGAAGGTTAGGGCAAGCAAATTGCAAAGGTGAGCAGGAATGGGAGGCCATGGAGGTCTTAATATTCTCCCGCAAAAGAGGTGGAACGTATACAACTATGAGAACAGAGAGAAAGTCCGGCGGGATGAAGAAGCTGCTGCAAAAGAAGAGCAGTTAAAGCGTGAGCAGGCAAGAAAGCGTGATGCTGAGTTTCGCCTTGAGCAGCTTAGGACTGCTCGCGGTTTGGCTCCACTAACTAAAGATGAAGATAAGAGCCAACCACCAGAGCCTGTTGAGGAATCAGAGCCCAAGTCGAACCACATTAATCTGTTTGAAGGGATAAGGATTTTTGACCCCATTAAATCAGAGAATGAGAAAGAGGAGCCTAGGAAGAAGAAGATTAAGAAAGAGGAGGTTAGGGTTGTCACTAAAGAGGATGAGAAATATAGGTTGGGTTATGGGGTTGCTGGGAAAGGAGTTAAGTTGCCTTGGTATCTCGAGAGAAGGAGTGATGATGTGAACGAAGGGAGGGAAGAAGAGGTGAAAGGGAAGGAGGCAGTGAAGAAGAGTGGCAAGAAGACATTGGAAGAGCTAAGGGAGGAAAGATTGAAAAGGGAGAAGCAGGAAAAGGAGAGAGAACGGGTATTGTTAGATAAGAAGAGAAGAGATAAAGCTGGTTTGAGGACTGGAATGTTTTCAAGTAGGTGAATTTACTTTTCCTTTGTTAAAGTTTGCATATTTTCAAATTAACAATTTCATATGCAATATGTCGGCTGATCTTGATGCCATATTTGTAAATGTAATTGTACCTCGTACCTAAAAGAAATTTTTGGTGTTTGCTTTTGTACATTCTGCTTTTTTGAACTTAAGTGTCCTATGATAAATGTTGGAGATTATTAGGTGTTTATTTTTTTAGATTGCAGTTACTTTTTAAATTGAATAGTAGCATTTCTTACTTGTTAGATATCAAGATTAGTTGGCTCTTATCAGAGTAATTCATAGATGATTTTTTTTTTTGGAAGCTTCAAATCTTAATGGACAAGAATAATCACTTTTGGTGTTGGTTTGACTTCCTAATTGCAGATAAATTTATTATATATTGTTGTTGTGCTCTAGTTTTGTGATGCATATGCTTTGCTATCAACAAAGTGATATTATACTGAGACCCTCAATCACAGCTGCTTTGATATGCAAGTTCAAACTTTGAACTTTTGTCTTTTGATGATGCCCCTTCGACCCTTCAATTTGTGAATTTATGGGCTTTAACTGTTTCCATATAAATATCCCTGCTTTTAAAATTATCTGCAAAATTATGATCTCTCGTAGTGATTTCAAGTTAGCTTTTCACATTCTACACTTGTGTTTCCTTTCCTTGTATTTTTCATCAGAAATTTAAGAAACTTGTATATGCTGTCAAATTGAAATCTGACTTAATTGCATGGATGTTGACCAAGGACATTAGGTTTTTTTTTTTTCGCCAAAAAGAACATTAGGTTGAGACACCTGAATTATGAACCTATAGTTGGCTTGCGGACTTGCATATTTCTATAACCTAGATACTTAATTGCAGAGGAGAAATGGCGAGTGAATTATTTGAGAATTATGTCTTTCAGTAGGTTATTAAAAGGTTGGTTGTCTTTAACTTCTTGTATTAAACTATTTGGCTGTTTTGAAGTATGTGAATTTCAAATTTAGAGTCGTACATGCATGTGTCTTTATTTCTTCAGGTTGTTTTTCAAGTCTTGATCAGCAGATCAATTAGTTGTTTTGTCCTGATAAAAATACTTTTAGCAGTTTTCATATCGAGTTGTCTTCACAGCATCATTAGTGTGTATTCTCCTGCACAAGATTTTTAGAATTTTATCATTTGACCTGTAAATATTACATAAGGAACTGAAAACAGATGCTAGTATGGAACGTAGTCATATATCTGGGACGAGTATTCCTACGGATGCTATTTTCTTTTTGCTATACTTTAAGGAACAAGAAACTTCTTGCAGAAGAACTTGTATTTTTATATAGTCGGTTGAGCTTTGATGAAAGATGAGTGTATATAAAATAGAGTCCAAAATGGCAAAAATCATTGTTTTGATGTTTGGCTGATTTGTGATATTGTTTCCCTGTAAGAAGTTTTTGAAGCGTATATAGATGCTTTTGTTTTCGTTTTACTAATTAGATCTATTAAACAAGCATTGTTTGTAACAATTGATAAGAGTTCTTCATTTTACAAAATAGTTTTAGGGGTAGAAATTAAGGATTTTTTAACGTGCGTGCATTGTACTTGTACATGTACTTTTGTTTAGTCATTCGTTATTTGATTTTGTAATCATTTTAAATATATTTACTAATTATATGTAAAATTAATTATTAAGAAATAAAAATCCGTATAATTTATAAAATTTTAATATGAATTAAAATAAAATTATATAACACAAATAATTTGAGTTTTGAATATGAATTTAAAAAGAGAATTATGAGTATGAATATTTTGTAGTAGAATGTAATTTATGATATATTATATTTTACACTTAAAATAAAAATTACAACTTTCAAATAGATATATTTTTTTTATAGATAATATGAATTAAAGAAAGTTAAGGATAAAATTTAATTTGAATTTTAGTAGAACATTTTGAATAAAAATCAAAATGGTATTTATTGATAAAATATAATTAGAATATATTTTAAATTATAATTCATACTAAATAATAGTAGGAAAAATTAGTATGAATTAAAATTTTATTTTATTTATTGTTATGTTATTCAAATTTTATTATGATAATTAATTAATATTTAATTAATTCATAATTAATAATTTTCTTTAGTAAATTAAATTTTATTTTATTATAATTTAAATTTTAATAGAAAAGTTTTTAAATAATTAGATTTATTTTAAAATATAGTATTTGTTCAAAAATAGAATTATAAATATGAATTAAAAATAGTATTTTTTAATAAAATAAAATTATAAATATAAATTAAAATAATATTTATTAATATAATAAAATTATGAATATGAACTAAATAATATCTTTTAATGGAATAGATTGAATTTATTATATTTTATAATTATGACATTAATAATTCTCATTATTTTACTATTACCATAATACAATATGAATTCTATTACCTTTTTCTAACTGAATAGGATTATTTTTTATAAATTAATTAATTTAATATAATTTTATTAAGAGACATATTTAATCTTAAGAAAATAAATTTCATATGTCAGAATATGCTTGTGCATTTTTTTCTGGCGTCTAAATGGTATAGGGAGACGTAGCATATCTTGTCACGTGCAAATTGCAGTATGCAGATATATCTCATCCCACTCGATAACACCATACCGTTGCCAATTTAGCTTTTTACGACCGGATTGATCATAATTCACTTCGAAAATTTCTTTCCCGCCTTCAACGAAAGAAGAAAACCCGCAGAGCTTCTTCCTCATTTTTTCTTCATCGATCCTCTCTATCTCTCCCATGGCTTCTTCTTCAACTGAGCTCAATCTAATTTCCAAATTAGAATCCTCTACTTGTACTCCAATCTCCTCCTCCTTCTTCGATTACCTCAGCCCTTTCTCCGATCTAAAAAACCCCAATAAATCTATACCCCAAACACAGACCCAGACTCGATCTCTAGCTAAAAGGTTCCTTCCTTTTCTCAATCAGTGTGTTACCATTTTACCCAAACGCCTTTGTGATAGAAAGAAATTATGCCCCGAGGACTCTAAGGAAATACCCAAGTATGTTATTGAATTATTGGATGTTTACCGTTTATGTTTGGATTGTTTGGAGCTTGTAGCTTCTCAGGTTTCATGTAAGCCTCATAATATGAATGTGCAAAGGTTAAGGTTAGTTTATTGCTTGGAGAGTTGTGGATTGTATAAAGAAGCTGCAAGTGAAGCGTTTATGGTTTTGAGGAGATATGATTTAGTTTTGGATGGAAAGAAGAATAAGTTGGGTGAGTTTTTGTCTGTGGAGGATGGGGATTCGGAGGTTGCGAAATTAGTGGTTGAGTTTGTTGTGGAGGTTGTTAAATGTTTGGCGTTGGGAAATAGCATGGATGGAAGGGATTATAAGAGGGTTCTTGAGTTGGTGAAGGAGGTTATACCATGGTTCAGGTATGTTGAGATCTCTCTTAAATTTCGACAAATGAAATGGAAATGAGTTAATTGATTTTGTTTTTTGGATTGAGATATTATTTAATGTATGTTTTTTCAATGTTAATTTTGGTAAATGAAATGTAATTGAGTTAATGATCGTATGAATTCTGAAGTGTAAGATGCATGAAAATTGAGTAATGTTGCATCAAGCTGATTTTGTGGTTCTAATTTTTGTTTCAATGGATGATTTCCCGCATTTGAGTTGTTTGAAGATGTGTTTAAATTTTGAAATAAATAAGAAAAGCAAAAGAAAATTTGGTGCTGTTTGCATTTTAGTATGCATAATGATATTCTTTTCTGAAGCATAAAATGCTTGTGTTAAATGCTTCAGGATGTTAGATGCCAATGCGTATGTGAATTTTCATGGGAAGCTTGTGAGATACCTTGAAAAGATCACTCTGTTTCTGATTCGGGATACAACAAATTTTGATGGAGATATGGTATGTGCTTTCTGCATTACATCATTAGATGAGTATGACAAATCATCTATGAAAGATCAGATATACAAGGTAATTTTGATAGATTATTGTTGGCGAATGAAATCCCAGGGGATCTTTATCTCTCACTGTAATTGGTGCTTTGTTTGCAGTATTCCAGAGGAATCTGCTCCACTCTTCTCTTGCTTCAGGATGATACATCTTCAGTTGACATTTTAAAAAGCGTTTTGAGTTTCCTGGCCTTTAAGTCCAAGTGTAAGGTAATGCAAGTAGATTTACCTGTCAATACTATAAAGCAATCTGAATGTCTATTCCCTAAATGCCAGTCAATACTTAATACATTCAGGGAATTATTTTGGTTATGAGTTATTCCAAAAGCAAATATCTTCTTTATAATTGATAAACCTTTTCATTTTTCCAGGATGAAGGGCAAAATTCGATGATAGAATTTGTTAAACTTGTCTCTTATTGTGCCAATAAAGCTCGAACTGCTTGTAAAAACTTCTAGTAGTTCCATTGCAAAACATCTGAATGACATGGCTGATGGTGTCTTCCAGG
>CATIWJ010365103.1:0-12207 GCA_949640765.1 Croton laevigatus
GTTTTGGGCTTGTATTTTGGGCCTATTTTGGTGGTCCCCTCCATAATTAGTTAGTTAGGACCACATGGGTTGTTTAGGTGCTACTTGTCACGTCTTTTTGGTTTCCTTAAGAGTTAAGGATTAGGTTTTCTTTATTTTTATTGTTTTCCTTATTAGAATAGGTTTTCGTTTCAAGGCTTCACTATATAAGGGCCTTTGATATGTCATTGTAAAAAACCTTTTGCCGAATTTTAATACAAGATTATTCTTCAAGAATATTCAATTTCTTTTCTTAGATTTAGGGTGGATTCTCTAATTCTTGGATTGCATCACGAATTCAGATCTACTTATCAACTATGTTGTGGCGTTCTTCTGACTTCGTTCCTCAAATCCTTCGATCATTAGCGTTCTTGCTTTGTTAAGCAATGGGTGTTATAGGGGGTGGATTTTCCTTCGTTATTGGATTCGTATCACCTTATTTATTTATCGACTATTTATTTTTTAATCAACTTTCCTAACAAATGGTATTAGAGCTTTGGCGCAAAAATTATATTCATTTGTAATTTAAGATGGAAAAGTTAGAGTCACCATCATCATCATCATTATCAGTAATATGCTCAAATTGACTGCATCCAATTACTTCATATGGAGGCTAAGTATGGAGGATATCCTTTATTGCAAGGATTTGTATGAGCCTCTTCAATTGGTGGGATAAAAACTAGAAGGAAAGTCAAACGATGCATGGAGCATTTTGAATAGAAAAGCTGTTGGACAAATGGGTGGATCAAAATGTGGCATAAGAGATGCATATAAACTATGGACAAAATTATCGTCCATGTACGAGCGGATGATCACTCAAAATAAAGCATCAGTTATTTGACGGTTGGTAAATCTTAAGTACAAAGCTAGTCGAAGTATTTATGAGCATTTTAGGGACTTCCAAGGTTTGATCAACCTATTAACAAATATGAATATTAATAGAGTCATCACAAGCCTATAAGAAAAATTATGTTAATGGGTTGCAAGGAATATAAAGCTTCGAGATAAGACCAAATAAAATTAATTACAACTTAATTCAAATCTAACTTCACAATGGGCTTACTTAGTGGGCTTGCTTAAGTTTGTTTTAGTTTTAGCTTTATTATTAGAGTAAAATTAGTTTTATTTCTTTGTTAATGGGCTATCCAAACTTGTTTAAGCTAATGCCTATAAGTTAAGTTTGTTTCCTTTTAGGATATAGTTTCCTTAGGTCATGTAAAGTTTGTTTATGGTTTCTTTAGGTCATGTAATGTTCGTTTCCTTTGAGGATAATGTTTTTTTAGGTCACGTAATTAGGATATGATTTTTAGGTCATGTAAAGGCTACATAAAGGCCTAAAATGAATTTGTATACATATTATCATTATTGAAATTCAATTGAGAGGTTGTTTTACTTCTTTGTTCTTCTTAAAACTTTCGGGCGTTTCAAGATTTCTTGAGGCATCTTAGCAATCAAGTTAGCAATTGGTTGTTAAATGATCTTTGATGTTTAGGTTGTCTATTGCATAAATAACAGAAGATCTAAACACAACAAGCGAGAATCGCAAGTTGAAATTCTGTTAAAAAAAGGGTAAAGGTCCTGAAGGTTCGATTGTAAGGTTATCTTTTATAAGGATAGATGAAGGTCTTGCATTGATCACAACATTGTTATCAAATATTTCATTAGAAGATGAGTTACAAGCACTTGTGAGGCTCATCGCTTGATAGCTATGTTGGGTTTCCCACATGCAACGGACGCAACATTTATGCAAATAGCAAAATGGCATGATATTACTCACACTAAAGTAAAAAGATAACATCATAAATAAATGAAAATAATTTAATAAATTAGTTCATATTCTATTTATCGATTAATTGGCTCTACTAGGTATTTAGATGAACACATGGATAAAATTACTATTTGTATTTCGGTATGGCATGATATTATTCACACCAATTCCGAATTTAGTATAATCATTCTTACGGCCGTAGCCACTATAATTGAAATTTGTATCAAAATCTATTCTGTGTCATAATTCAATCTGTATCACTATTCAATTTGTTCAAAAATTCGCAGTACTGCTTAATATATGATGCATTATACCCTTATATCATTAGTTCAACTTATCCTAAGTAGAGCAATAAATATTTATGGGATATGTGAGGAATTTATAAAATTTAATAAATATTGGGTTTACTGTTTTCTGAAATTTTCCAAAAAAAAAATACCACCACAATATCTATTTCAAAAATCAAACATTTATAAATCATCTTCTTTTTCCCAAAATCATATTATAAAATATATTTTATTTTTATAAAAGATAAATTTACCTCAAATAATATAGTATTTTTTTTTTTTTTATCAAAAGTGTCTTTATTCCAAATTTTATAGTATTATTTAACAAAATAATCTCTTTGAAAGTTTCATTTGAAATTAAACATAAAATTTCCTTTACTAATTTATAAACATTTCTTTCTTTATTTAAAAATTTATTTGCTAAGCTATTATAGATACTTAGATTTTCCTAAAATAAACTTAGTTTCAATATGTATAAAATTCTCGAAAACATTTGTTTCCAGAATTAAAAATAACTTTAATAAAATAATTATATCAAAAATTACTTAATTTATCAAAAATATCATTTTTGCTAAAAATAACACTTATATCAAATATTTCGGAAGATAATTCAATCCATAAAATATTTAAGCAATAAACCACAATAATTTAAAGCAATAATATTTAATCAAATAAAATCACAATTCATCAAAATTAAAAATAATAACCAACATAAAATAAAATAATATAGTTTTTCAAAGTTAAAGTATCAAACCTCATTTTGGCTAGATTATTCTATTTTTCCCTTGAGTTTCGGTTCTACTTTCTTTGTCTCGGATGGTCCTAATATTGTTCATACAATTATAAGAACACTATATGTTCAAATATTTCTATTTATCCTATTTATAAATTTTTAAGATGAAAATCTTTTTAATTATCCTTTAGATGTCCCATAAATATTGTCCAAAATAATTAATTAGGTCTCTCAAAGTCAAATTAAGTCCAAATTATAATTTTTAAGCTTACTTTGAAGTCCTCATAGTTTATTTAGGTCCTTAAAATATTGAATTTTCAAAATAATTAAATTTATAAGCTGTTGGACTAAAATGAAAAGCTAAAATAAGTTAAGGGGTCAATTACCTTAAGCAAAATGGGCGGAGGAACCTAGATGCAAACAGAAGAAAAGTTCATGGGCCAAAACCGAAGCGCGCTAGAAACGCGGGTGAGGCACGTAATTTTCTCAAAACGCAGAGAAGATATGCGTTTAGATCTTCTTCTCCGCCCGACAGACCCAGAATCAGGTCACGCGGGTCTAGCAGGTTTTGTGTTGTATCTCACGATTCCATCGACGAAACCTGGCAAATGAGGTATGGATCTATTCGTATTGAAGTCGCCGATCTTTTGGTGGTCTTAGAATGGTCGGACGTTGATCGGAGAAGGAGATAACTAAGGTTGAAGGTGACTGGTTAATATTATCGGTTCCCAAACTGACCCGATCGAAAAATAGGTTTCCGGCAACCATTTGAGGTGTTTCTTATGTCAAAACTGATCATCAGAATTGCAGGAGTGGTTTTATGGGGTTAGTTTCTAAAAACTACAAACATATCAAAAGTTAGTAATAAAAATGAGTTTTTTTTACTTGAGGTTTAAGCTCTAAAAATGGCATCCTTTGCCTCCCTTTTATAGGTACATCCTATTTGTTTTCTTCCTCATTTCCTTATCTTCTGTAATCCTTTATTATCAATTTTGTCTGCCATTTGATCAAATCATGCACCAAAATTCTTCATTCCAAATTGTTTGTTTTCTCATTTTTTTACCATTTCACATGGTTTTGTTTACCACTTGTTAATAATTTCAATTAATTCTCATCCTAATCTGTCCATTAACTATTATGTAAATAATTGGTGAATTTGCATTTAATTTGACTTGAATTACACTTAATTTGAATTTCATTTACGTGGATATATGTTTGGTATATAATGCTTTATTATTGTTTAAGGGTTTATTATATGTTTACTAAGGGTTTATTAGTTTAATACGTGATTACGATAGTTTATTCTTTCCCCTACTCGTTGTCGATAAAATTTACGGACTAATATTAATAGACGGAGTTTAAACTTAACTTAAAATATTTATAAATATCAAGCTGATCTTGTTTTTACATACTGTAAAATTACAATTATCGGGTTGTGACATAACATCAATCCTCCTTTAAGTCCAAAAAGCAAGTAAGTACATCAAAGTCTCTTGAACTTATCCATATTGACTTAGTTGGACCTACTAGGGTTGCTAGCTTAGGAGGTAGACATTATGCATTTGTCCTTGTAGATGATTACTCTAGGTTTACATGGTTCTTTTTCTTAGCTCACAAAAATGAAGCCTTTGATGCTTTTAAAGTTTTTGTAAAACATGTTTCAAATTAAAAAGCTATTGTGTTTCAACTATTAGGAGTGACCACATGGAGAATTTGGAAATGAATTTTTTAAATCTTTTTGTGATGAGCATAACATCACACATAATTTTTCCTCCCCTAGGATTCCTCAACAAAATGGTGTTGTTGAGAAAAGAACTAGAACTCTTGTTGAAATGACATGTACTATGTTAAATGAATATGATTTGCCAAAATATTTTTGAGCGGAAGCTTTTAGCACCGCTTGCTATATTATAAATCGTGTTTACAAAAGATCTATTTTAAACAAGACTCCTTATGAGTTATGGAAAAATAGGAAACTTGATATATCTCATAGGAAACCCGATATATCTCATCTTAGAGTATTCGGATGTAAATGTTATATATTAAATACCAAGGATAATCTTAAAATTTTTTATCAAAATCGGATGAAGGAATCTTTTTAGGTTATGCCTCCAATAGAAAATCCTATAGGGTCTTCAAGAAATTGTCTATGGTAGCTAAAAAGTCTATGCATGTAGTCTTGATGAGGGTAATCCCCTTAATTTAGGGAAAGATGCTTCCTTTGATTTTGTAGGTGAAATTGAGAAGCTATCCTTGGATGAAGTCCAACCTCAATCCTCACATCAACAACTAGATCTATGTGAGGACAAAGGAAAAGAAGGTGTTGATGTTGAGGGGGAGCCAAATAACAAGGAGCAAGAAGAAAACCTTGAAGCAAACAAAGAGTTGCCAAAGGATTGGCAATTTAAAAAGGATCACCCTAAAGAGCAAATCATTGGTAAGGTATCCAAGGGTGTAAGTACTCGATCTAAGCTTAATTCTTTTAATCATTTGGCATTCATATCTTAAATTGAGCCTAAGACCATTGAAGAGACCTTAGGTGATGAAAATTGCACCTTTGTTATGCAAGAGAAACTTAATCAATTTGAGAGGAATAGGGTTTGAAAACTAGTTCCAAGATCTTCTAGCCATTCTATTATTGGTACCAAATAGGAGTTTATGAACAAATTAGATGAGAAAGGTACTATTACTAGAAACAAGGCTAGGTTAGTTGCTAAGTATTACAATCAAGAAGAGGGCATTGATTTCGATAAAATATTCACCCCCGTTGCTAGATTGGAAGCCATTAGGATTTTACTTGCATTTGCATGCCATATGAATTTCAAATTGTAACAAATGGATGTCCAAAGTACTTTTCTAAATGGTCTTATTGAGGAAGAGGTGTATGTTGAACAATCTCCAGATTTTGAACACCACCAATTTCTGAATCATGTTTTCAACTTAGATAAAGCTCTTTATGGTTTTAAATAAGCTCCTAGAGCTTGGTATGAAAGACTTAGTATTTTTTCTCATTAAAATTGGTTTTGAAAAAGGAAAAGTTAATATCACTCTTTTTGTGCATAATAATGAAAATGACTTGCTTTGTAACACCTCTTCTAGGCCCACAAATGATGAGCCTAAAAGAAAAGTTGCATTATGGTCAAGAGTCAGTTATCCAAAGTTCTTTGCCTAGTTTTTTTTTTTTTTTATCATACATCAATTAGCATACATAACATTTAACTTATAAACACTTTTAAAATTCCTTCTTGTATCCTCCTCCTTAACAAACTTATACACTTCTATATCATCACATCCATAGATAACTAGAATATAACCATTACTTAATACTATTACAATGCTATTACTAAAATCCTTACATATTAGATACATAAATAATTACATATCCTAACGAAAAATATGTACTTGCCATGCCCTAGACAAAAATATAAAATATACCCTGAGCTTGTAACGTGAAAGTGTTGAGACGGCTGGCTACAAAAGAACTTCTAATCTACTGCTCCTTGACCTATGAGTTTAGATAGTAAACTCGCTGAGCAAAATTAGCTCAATGGGTACTTTAATCGAAGTTTATTAAAATAAACCAGAAATTGAAAACATCTAAATAAAACATATTTGAAATCAATCTTAAATATATAACAAATACATACAAATAAATCATTGAGAGGTTTAATGTTCATTGCATTTGCTCTAGTGGCACCGATTAAACTAAAGGATAAGGATGTGGTTTACTAGGGTACCTTGTATACCCAAAATCACATTGGAGTACCTTATATACTCATATTCTAGTATGAGCACCTTGTATACTCGTCTTTGCATGTGAGTACCTTGTATATTCACCTTATCATATCAACATATAAATCAATTTATATACCGTAGTTTTAACCTTATGGTGCATCGTAATCTTATCGTTAAGGTTCCAATCCTAGCCACTGTGAGTGTTATCATTACGTTTACATTTCAATTACACATTTTCCATATGATAATAATTACCATCACATTTATGCATTACAAATCTCAAAACATGCCTTTTTACGAAGTAATACATCATTTGAACATCATTAAAATCATTTAGGCTGAAATATCATTCAAGCAGAAATCTGATGTTGCTGTCATGCATGAGACCCCCTGGTCACAAGCATGACAAGCCCCAGCAGAGGCATCGCGAGGGAGACAAACATATCGTGGATGTGACGGACCCTTCTGGAACTTTGTCAAATTAATCATGTTTTATTTGTGAGCGCGCTCAAAGAGTCGCGAGCTAGACAGGAACAACTTTGTCGACATCGCGGGTGTAACTACTTGATCGCGGGCACGACGGGGTCGTTTGGAACTTTCGTCTCATTTCGCGAGACGTTGACATCGCGAGTGCGACCACCTACTACTCAGACTTTATGTCCTTTATTAAAATCAACACAATTTTCTATTCACTTAACCAATTCCAATGGTTCAAAAAGCTTTTTAAACATAACACAGAGAGCTACAACTATGCTTTAAAACTTATTTTCGAAATATAACTTCTTTACGGAGAAAATCTACATGGAAGGTGAAAATTATGTTTTTCTTTTAAAATCAAATCATCATCTCACACATTATTTAACTCAATCAACAAAACAACACTTGAAATCAACAAATCATTCAAGAAGCTTAAAAACATTGTTGAAATAAGAGTAGTTAAAGTACCAAACCTTGAAATTAAGGCTTCTTCAAAGCCTAAGCACCTCTTTGCCTTTTTTCTTACTCTTGACTTCTTGATCTCTTATAAAATTGCATACATTTAGCTTCTAACAAAAAATAAACTCAGACCCTAACTCTTTCTACTTAGGATTTCCATTTTAGACCAAAACCCTAACATATATTGACTTGATCTAACATTTCTAGTAGAAGATCTAACATGATCTTCCGTAAACCCTAACTTACTTACATTCTTTTACATTTAACTAAGAGAAACTAAGCCATGGATTTAGACCTTACTTTCTACTCTAGCTCCCCTTGAGAATTCTTAAATACTAAAGCTTAAGAAACCTTTTTTGTCGTCGTAGAGTGGGCTGGCCTAGTTGAGTTGGAGGAGGGGAGATGGGATGTAGAGGTAAAGTTGAAGAAGAAGATAATGAAAGAAAGTGCTAGAGAGGAAGTGAAGATGTTAGACGAGTAGGCTTAAGGGAAATATAAAGAAATTTCTAGAGAATGTGAGATTGGTGAGTGGAAGGAGATATTTTGGGTGTATATATATATATATATATACACACACACACACACTTCATGGGTTTGGGCATTGGATGGGTGGCCTTAGGCCTAATCCACACCTTTTATTCTTTTCTTCTCTTTTGGGCTTTACTAAAGCCCTTCATTAAGCCTTCTTCTTCCATAAATGTCATTTTTAAGAAGGCCCATATCCATTTCCTCATCCTTGGTTCTCAAAGCCCAACACAACATTTATGGCCCAACTCTGCAATTTGACCAACCCATTAACACCAAATTTATAAACATGAATATTTGCCTCATAACCCTTTTATTGCTAGCACGGTTCCCAAGATCAACTCCGGCGCTCCTTCACCTCGAATCCCGAGAATCTTACCAAGGTTTCCATTAGCACATAACAACTCATAAATTGCTAAACTAACAACGGGTAGGATGTGACAATTCTACCCACTTTAAAAAGAGGCTTCGTCTCGAAGCTTACTGTTCAGAAAATAGATGAGGATACTGTTGTCGCATAGCAACTTCTCACTCCTAGGTGGCTTCTTCAACTTTGTGATTTCTCCATAGGACCTTCACCAAGGGAATCTTCTTGTTCCGTAATTCTTTGATTTCTCTTGCCAGAACTTAAACTGGTTCCTCTTTGTATGATAGGTTTGGCTTAGGCTCTATACTCTCCGCCGGCAACATGTGCGATGGGTCTAATATGTATCTCCTTAGCATTGATACATGGAAGATGTTATAAATTTTAGCTCTAGTGGTAAAGTTAAGCGATAGGCTACTGGACCAGTACGTTCGGTGATTTTGTATAGTCCAATAAACTTAGGGCTCAACTTACCATTCTTCTTAAATCTCATAACCTTCTTCCATGGTGATACCTTGAGAAATACCTTGTCACCAACCTCATACTCGATATCCTTTCTCTTTAAGTCTGCATAGGATTTTTAGCGATATAACGCTTTCTTAAGCCTTATCTTGATGAGCTTAACTTTCTCTTCTGTTTCTCTTACCAGATCTTGCCCAACTATCTTTTGCTCACTAAGCTCTGTCCAACAAACTGGAGTGCAGCATTTTCTGTTATAGTGCGCTTTGTAAGATGCCATCTTGATGCTTGACTGATAGATGTTGTTGTAGGTGAACTCAGCTAAAGGAATATACTTATCTTAACTGCCTTCTAACTTAATCACACATAGCCGAAGCATATCTTCTAATATCTGGATTATCCTTTCTAACTGTCCATCTGTTTGAGGATGAAATGCAGTGCTGAACTATAGCTTTGTACCAAGAGCTTCCTGCAACTTACCCCAGAACTTTGATGTAAACCTTGGGTCTCTGTCGAATACAATGGACAATGGAACTCCATGTAATCGGACTATCTCTCGGATATATATCTCCGCTAGCTTATTGAGAGAGTAATCCATGCGTATGGGCAGAAAGTGAGCAAGCTTGGTTAGTCTATCCATTATTACCCACACTGCGTCATTTTTGTTCCGGGTCATTGGTAGACCCGAAACAAAATCCATAGTTACGCGGTTCCATTTCCACATTAGAACACTGATAGACTGTAACAATCCTGATGGCAACTAATCTTCTACTTTAACCTTCTGGTAAGTCAAATATTTTGACACATAGCTGAGTACATCTCTTTTCATTACCGGCGACCAATACGATTTCTTCAAATCTCGATACATCTTGTGCTTCCCGAATGCATTGCACATAAACCACTATGAGCCTCTTTCAAAATCTCTTCCTTTACATTCCCCATCTCCAGAACTATCAATCGATCATTATAGTACAACACCCCTTTATTGGATACCCGATGCTTCTTTTTTTTCCCTTTTGAACCTACTTGACCCATTCTTGCACTTGGGGATCAATTTGCTATGCATCACCAATCTCTTGTAACAACAGAGGCCTTGCATGCATCTCAACCAGATATACCCTTTCCTTAACTTGAATCACTTTTACCCTCATAGCTTGCACCAATTTCCTGCTCAAAGCATCTACTACTACATTCGCCTTTCTCGGATGATAATTGATATCATAGTCATAGTCTTCTAGTAATTGAACCCATCTTCTTTGTCGCAGGTTGAGATCTTTCTGCACTGACAAATACTTGAGGCTCTTATGGTCTGTGAAGATATGACATTTCTCACCATATAGATAATGCCTCCAAGTTTTAAATGCTAGCACGATCACTGCCAACTCCAAATCATGCATCAAGTAATTCTTTTTATGAGGCTTCAACTGCTGAGAGACATAAGCTACCACTTTACCCTCTCGCATCAATACACATCCCAAGCCAATATGCGATGTATCACTGTAGACTACATACTCTTTTCCAGATACTGGTTGAGTAAGAATCGGAGCATTTGTTAACTTCTCTTTCAACATCTCAAAACTCCTCTGGCAATCTTCATTCCACTGAAACCTGACATTTTTTTTGAAGCAACTTGGTCATTAGGGTAGCAATAATTGAAAATCCTTTTACAAATCTTCTATAATAGCTAGCTAGACCCAGAAAACTCCTCACTTCAGTCACGGACCTTGGCGGCTTTCACTCCAATATCGCCTCAATTTTCTTAGGGTCTACTTGGATTCCTTCTTCTGACATAATGTATCCTAGGAAGTTCACCTCCTTAAGCCAAAACTCACACTTACTAAGCTTGATATACATGTAACACCCCATAATCCGACTATTTATAGCCGAACCAAGTTGTACCATATTACATATTACATGGTATACAGATCATAATCTAAACTTTATTACAAAATATGAGTAAATTTTTTTTCTTCTATTCTAGATTTGCTTGTGCTGACTTTAACTTCACAGTATATGCCAATCTATGTTCTCGTTCTGGTAATACCCCAATGTTCCAAGTTCTATACTTCTTTCGGAGACCTACAAGTTCAGAATAAACCAAACTTGCTGAGTAATTACGCTCAGTGGATACTTTAACTAATGAAAAGCATAAATAAATTAAAAGTACATGCATAAATTAAAAACATAAATTTAAATATTAAAATAATGCTTAATGATATATTCATCAAATATAAATTGCTTTTTAAAAATAAATAAAATTTACGTTATTTAAAAGCTTACTTGACTTGTTTGATTAGCTCTACCAAATATTTAGACAAACTTACGTTAACTCATTAAATCACCCGAAGGCATGAATAAATCATAAATAACGGTCGTCACCGCAAATCAATATCAATGGCCGTCGCCATAACAATTAATGGCCGTGACTAAATCACTGGGAATGATCGATCAACCCTACATTGGTTCAGTTTAACTAAATGCTAGTAAAGCTTAAAACATTTATCTCATAATTTCCAAATTTTCGAAATTCCATAATTTTTATCATACAATTTGAAATAATTAATCAATCCAAAATTCAACACATTCCAATATATATATTCATTCCAAAATCATATTTCTATCAACATATTTATTTCATCATTATTATTTTAATAATCATAGTAAATATAAAATCACACACTTTCCAAAATAAATCTTTTTTTAATTTAAAATCTTATTTATAAAATTATTTTCTAAATAATTTTTTTCACTTAATTTTCATCAGATTAAAAACTCAATTTATATACTTATATTTACTTTTACAATATTAATTCTTAATAATATATATATGTATTTTTAAAATACTTGTTTTAAATAAAATATTACTATCATTAATAATTCTAAGAATAACTTGATTTATAAATATTTAAAAAATTATTTACAATTACTTAGTTAAAAACTCAATTTAAAGTATATATATATATATATTTTCAAAATATCTTAAAATATATCTTTTATAATAATAATATTAATATTA
This sequence comes from Croton laevigatus, assembly GCA_949640765.1. Lineage (NCBI taxonomy): Eukaryota > Viridiplantae > Streptophyta > Magnoliopsida > Malpighiales > Euphorbiaceae > Croton > Croton laevigatus. The sequence continues at coordinate 11,842 of CATIWJ010365103.1, forward strand.
ATAATTAATTTTTCTTCCATTAACAATTTCTTGAATTTATTGATTTATCAAAATATTACTTTTATTAATATTTAGAAAATAACTTGATTTATTAGAAATTATTTAAGTAATAGTTATAAATACTTATTTAAAACTCAATTAATATATATATATATATATATATATATATATATATATATATATATATATATATATATATTTATATACTTATATTTACCTATATTTACCTTTTAAATAACTAAATCTTAAATTATATCTTTAACCGAAAAAAAAACCCATACTTATATACTTGTATTTACTTATATTTACTTTTAATTACTTTTAAAATAACTATTCTAAATAAATTATATACCTTTAGAATGAAGT
>CATIWJ010365292.1:0-13527 GCA_949640765.1 Croton laevigatus
CGCTCCCAATGCGCACATTTATTTGTCTAACAATTCTTTATCCATAGCTCACTTTAAGCTTCAATTTCTCATTCACCTTTAATCCGATTTGAGCATATAATATATCATTGGAAAGCTCTTATTGCGTAGAATACAATGACATATTTCAAGTTATTCAAACGCAATTTTTCCGTTAAACTATTATGCTCAAAATTGACACATAGTCTATTACCCAATGCCATAAATATCCAACAAGTTTATGTGCATAATTTTAATATTTATATTTATATTTTATTTTTGATTTAATTTATTTTTAATCCAAAGGCTAGGATTTATCCAACACTACTTAATCTATTGGCCATGATTCTTCCATGTGCTCCCTCCTTAGTTTTCCTTAGTGAGCAAGCACATGGCTCCACTTATCTCACTAACCAAATAACCCCCTTGATTAAGCAAAATATTGCAATTAGGTCCTCCAACATATTATTCGATTACTATTTCATATTTTACGTGCATTTTAATTTCGTTATACTAATATCTAATTCTTAACAATTTGCTAATTTATTTTCTTATTCTAATTTTATAAATTTAGGATGTGACAGTAATTATAATTTAAAATGACAAAATACATTAGTATTACAAAATTAATAATATTTTCAGTTTCAACTAGTAAGTATATAGGGCATGAATAATTAATGGTTTGAGTACCTTTCTTTTTAGTGTTTAAAAAAATATTAATTTGGTAATTTTTTAAAAACCATGTTTATGTATTTAATAGATTATAATAAAGTAGAAATAATTGAATAAATATGATGGTCTTTTTAGTCGTCCATTTGATTTGTAATATGCTTAATTTGCACGATTTTTAATATTGTTACGTTCATTTGCCTTCAAATGAAAAAAAAAAAAAACTAATAATATTTTCTATTTTTAATAGAATAACATTAATACATATACTCATATGCACTTAAATATTTACCATACCTTTTTTTATTTAATTTGTCATATCTCTTTTAAAATATATATATTATTACCATCTCATCTTCACAAAATGAAAAGTACCAAAAAATTATTTTCTATTACAAATTCAACTTTCTTACTGTTCATCATCTTCTTTTTCTACATACCTTATCCTATAATTACAATTTTCTGCAAATATATATATATATATATATATATATATATATATATGGAAATAATTGGTGAATTTTCATTTAGTTTGCAGATTAATGATTTATTTTAGAAGCAAAACAACAATGATTCTTTAATAGGATCTATATATAAGGTAAAGGAGAATTAAATAAAATTTTTATTTTCTTTCATTTTAACCAACTATATAAAAACATATAAAGAAACCAAACAATGCTTAAAAAAATATATATATACATTAATGTCATCTCTTTTATCATATTCTTCAAGGCAGAATTAATAATCTAGTTGATTTTCATTTTCTTCAAAATGGAAGAAATGAATTGGAAAAGCATCAAAATGCTAATCAGCGGTGGCACAAGTTTGATACTATTTTAAATTTATTATGGTTAACGTTTTAACATGATCATTATTAATACAGTTGTTTTTTAACCAACAAGAAAGTCAAGTACATATTAGTGCAAGAAAAACACTTACTGGAATAATAATCAAAATCTACTTATTGTCAATATTGCTTGATGCTTTGGCAAAATAAACCACCTCATTTAGATCATTCAGGCTTTGTCGTATGCATTTTTTAAAAGTCAACGATTTTTCAATCGAATAGTTGACAATTTTTTTACTTAATCACCGAATTAAGCGTGAGCCGTATAATTGGTGAATTAAACCCATACTTTTTTTTACTAACTATAATAATTATTTTATAAAGGATATAGTGAAAATGTGATTCCATTAGTAATTAGGAGGAAAAAAAATGTCAGATATATAAACTACTAATTTAAAAGTTTATCAATCACCCAACCTGCAATTATAGAATACAAAACAACCATCAACTTTATAGGAGCATTAAAACCAAAACCCACATCACCTAATAATCAACTACTAATAATATAGGTTTATATTGTATTCTTATATATAAACATTTATCGTTTAGAAACATTTAGGTAATAATTTCATATTTGAAACCTCATTTCTTAATATGATAAAAAAGAAACACAATTTCTTATATTAATTTTTTTAAAGTGTATTAATAGCTAATTATCATTTAAAATTAAAAAATACATTAACATTATAATTTAATAATATTTTAATACCTACCATACATGAAATACAAGTAACTGAGGCATGAATATATGATGGTTTTAGTACTTTTCTTTTTAGTGTTTAAGAAATATCAATTTTTGTTTTCATACTTAATAATTTCTTAAAAACCATATTTATGTATTTAACATATTATGAAATAAAGTAAAAATAATTCAATGAGTATAATGGTCTTTTTAGCCATCCAATCAATTTTTACCATGCTTAATTGCATAATTTTTAACATTATTATGTTCATTTGCTTTCAAACTAAAAAAACTAATAATATTTTATCTTTTTAATAGAATAAATATTAATGCATATACTCATATCCCTTACCTATTTACCATTTTTTAACCAACTATATCATAACATCCAAAGAAACTTTATTGTATCTTTAAAAAAGTCTATACATTATTTATAACATGTTTATAGTTAAATCGATAGTATAAACATCTATTATCTTCAACAACTTGACTAACATAATGTGGATAGAATAAATAATTTTAATTAGGCAGAATTTCAATATCCTCTTCTTTATCATATTCTTCAATGTAGTTGTAGCACTCTAATTGATTTTCATTTTCTTAAGAACGGAATGGACGAACTCGAAATCATAAAAAATGCTAATGAATGATGGCACAAGCTTGATATTGTTTTCAACTTGTTGATGTTGAGGTTAAACATGATTATTGTTAATACAATTTTATTTTAACCAACAAAAAATACCAATACATATTAGTACAAGAAAAACACTAACTCTGTAAATCATTTTGTTTCTCAATGCCTTTTAATTTGAGCAAATTCTATAAATCAAAGTATTTTAAATGTTTATAGTATGAGTTTAGAAGACCCAAATTGGATTCTTAAAGAAAAATACAGTTACGAGTAGTTAATAGGCTTGCTTAACTGTAAAACCATATCATTTTGTGATATATCTAAATTAATTTTTAGTTTATTTGATTAAACAGTAGTTATTAGCCCACAATTTCATGCCTTGGTACATCTTACATTTCCATCCTCACAGTAGTGTATTTGGTTATTTTATTCTTTTGAGTTCTTAGTTGTGATTAGAAATCAAATAGAAAAATATATGTCCCAATCTACATCATAAAGTAGTGTTTTTCTGCAGTGCAAGTTCTTTATCAAGTTCTTAAATTGTATAGTCACCTTTAATGTTAAATCCTTTCTCTTTTTTTCTTTTTTTTCCCTTAGATATTTGGGGGAGGGGGACATGAGGGGTCAATTGCAGCTGCGGGCATCGAACGCAGTTAAATCCTCTCTCTTAAATCAGAATGGAGAGTGTTGTTCGGCAAAAAGTCTCAAATTTTTTGATGTGTAATTCATCATACAAAATACAGAGCTTTTTTCAAGCCTTAAATAAATTGTTTGCTCTTCAAATTGTCTATATACAACGCTACATTTTGTAACTCAAAACAAACACAGCAGAAATAAACAGTGATGCAGTTGGACTGATTAGATTATTTAACAACAAAGATCGAATAACGGGGCATTGTCCAAGTTCAGTGTACAAGACATTGTACAATATATGAAGAATTGAAACCCATTTTGTTAATATATAGAATCCATCATCTTTCTCTCAGAATAAATCATACACCTTCCAAAAGCCACAATAAACCCCATTTCCTGTAAGCCTTAATTTTCTCCGCCCATGCAGATTTCTCATTGCAAGGATTGCAATAACAAAGTTCAACGTAAAAGATTTAACACTAGATCAAGGTTATCCACTTTCTTGTCAAATTTTGATATTAGGTAGTATATAGATTTTGTAGTGAAGCAGAAGCAGTAGAGCTGAAGCTTGTTTTATAGCAAGAATAACTATTTCATAAGATTATGTCAAAAAAAAAAAAGCCATTTCATAAGATTGAATCGAATTTCTGATAGCAATAAATGAGGGAATTTCTAGGTTTCTATGAAAAATTTGTGGGCATTAATAAAATTGTGGGATTTCAGATGCGATGAAGACAACCACTGCAAATGGTTTTAGCTTTTGAATCTTCAACGTATTCGAATTCAGAATTCTGATTTTTTTGGCTTAAAGGTTTAAGGTTTAGAAAATTACTGAAAAATTATTAATTTTAACAACAAATATTAATTAAAAAAACAAGTTTGAAATCTAAACTTTTTCGACATAGATTATTGAAAAAATTCTAAATTTTTTCAAATATTTTTTCTAAATAACCAAAGTATTGCTCATGATATTGTTATTAATAGTTTTTTTTTTTCAAAAATAATAAAAATTTGAAAAATTCTTTATTTATTAATTTATTCTTATTTTAAAAAGTTAAAAAAATTGTTTTTTTCTCTAATCCTTGAGCTAGGTGCGCTAATAAATTTGGATTAAAATGTTAATAAGTTGGGATATCAAAGTCTAGTCGTTGAATAGTTAACAATTTGACTGAATTGAATATTTGAGACAAGTTTAGGAACTAAATCAAATAATAATAAATGGTCACTAACGAGAATTGAGTGAATTTTGAACGAAGGACCCTAGAGTCTAACACAGAAAACTATAGAGATCCAATAGTACATTATTAAAAATTTAAGGACCTAATTGTAATTATGCTTTTCTTTTTCACACTTACTATTTCGTCTTAAGCTTTCTGGGAAAAAAAAAAGTTTTGATCTTCAAAGTATCCTACAACTCAGTGGCTTACTGAATTTTAAAAGAGTCTCGCTTTCGCTCTGTGACTCAGAGCATAGTGCTTTTCAATGGCGACGAAGAAGAAAGCATCATCACCTATCTCTCTTAATGAATTCGTTTCCTTAATGGCCCCTTTAATCGATTTGGAAAAGGTTTCTTCTTCATCTCTTTTCTTCATTTTCTAATTTGCAAATGTGAAACTTTTAATTTTCATTCCTTTTTTTTTTGGGGTGCAAAAGGAAGCTGAGATATCAGCTTCTATCGCTTCCGGGTCCTCGAGAAATTTGGATACTGCGCAAAAGAGGGGTTCTACAATTCTTAATTTGAAGTGTGTTGATGCTCAGGTATTGCTTTTTATTCATTTTATTTCATCTTCTTTCTGTATTTTTGAGTAGTCACTACAATTTGGGAACTTCAGTTTGTATCAATGGAATTACTCAACTTTGATTTTCTTTGATGGATTAAATTTCATTTAAAATTTTGAAATGGTAATCAAGTGAAGCTTTTCTAATCTGAATAAGTGTTTTTCCTTTTTCACCAATACTAATTCAATTTTGCTGAGTGTGCTAGAGTTCATTGATAACCTCAGTAACTATGTGTTGAATTAAGCTTGTTATGTCTCTGCTTTTCTTGATATTGCTAACTTTTTTTTTTTCCCCTGTTAAAACATAGTAAGAAGTAAAGTGCACATGTGCTGGGATAATCATTTGTCTGCAACTATAGTTATAATTGTTTTGAAAATGAATTTAAATGATAATTAAATTAGGGAACCAAATTACAGTTGATTTGATGTGTTCTGTTCTGAATACGAAAGAGTTTCTATCAATGAATATTGTAATAATTTTGAAATTTTCTTTATCTTGACTTATTTTTAATCCCTTCCTCTATTTTTTATTTGATTATTTTTCATTATTTTATTTTATCATGATAGACAGGATTAATGGGAAAAACTCTGCTTGAATTCCAATCCAATAAAGGGGATGTTCTTCCTGCTCACAAGGTGATAAATCTTTTCTAATTTATCTTCCCTTTAATTTTTTTGTTTTTGTAATTTTCAGTTTTCTCGCATTCTACATTTTATTAGGGCTGACCTAAATTTTGCCAATGGTTTAGCTGTTATGTACCTTGTTCTTGTTGACATGACTTTTGGGTTTTGGAGCTGTTTTTATTGTATGAAATTTGGTGCATTTGTCATCATTTAAAAAATCTGACTGCAAGTGCTTGAGTTACGCGTCTAATTTAAACAATGGAACAGAGGGATAGTTAGATTTTTTTAAAGCTGTAAGTAGAAAGAAGGAAAAGAATAAGAAGAGAGAAAAGAAATAAGTAATTTTCAATGGAATAATGTTCACTAGCATTGCTTGTTTTAGCTAATGACAAAGAATCAAATTCAAATTATGTGATTAACCAAAACTGCTCTTTCTTGTGTTGTTTCTAATCTTAACCTTTGTTTTTTACCAGTAATCTTAACCTTTGTTCACAGCATAAGAAATATGAACTAATCATCTCATCAGTTTTTAATCTGAGAATTCTCCAAAGTTATGTTGCAATTGGTTATAGCAGTCACTTTTTTTCCATCTTGATTCGTCGTTTGCAGTTCCTTCCTCTTGTTGAAATTTATGTTGGTTTTTTTTCGTTCTTGCAGTTCAGCCCCCATGACGTGGTAGTTTTGAAACTAAACAAAGCTGATTTAGGATCTCCAGCTCTCGGACAAGGTGTAGTTTACCGGTTAAAGGTAAATCTATCACTGAAGTTGAGTGTTTAGACGCTATAGTGCTAATCATGTCATTTTTAACTATAAGGGATCCTTTTTCCCCTTTGACCATGTTGAACAGGACACGTCAATTACTGTTGCTTTTGACGATATACCAGAAGAGGGTTTAAATAGTCCACTGCGTTTGGAGAAATTGGCAAATGAGGTATGCAGTTGAGATTTTCTACTACAGCTTTACAGACTTTAGATAACGGGATAGATACGACGTACCATTTGAGTGAGCTTAAGTTTTCTTGGTTGCTCTGGATTCTTTTTCCCATCACCATCCTTTAGCGGTACAATTATTTGATTATGCAGAGTAACTAGGAGTTTAACACTCTTGTGTTCTATCATCTTTTAAATTTGCAAATTTGTAAGTCCACCTGTGGGCTTGTTTACTGCTGGTACATCCAAAAAATATGTGATAAGTCATATTCCCTTTCATTTATGTACAGGTCAATTTGATAACCATGTGAAGAGCTCATGAATTTTCATTTTTAATGCAGGTGACTTATCGCAGGATGAAGGAAGCATTAATTCAGTTGAGCAAAGGTGTGCAAAAGGGCCCTGCTGCTGATCTAATTCCTGTCTTATTTGGAGAGAGACAACCAACAATGACAAAAAAGGGGGTTACATTCACTCCATTTAACTCCAATCTTGATCATTCTCAGGTATGCATGTGCCATGCCTTTGTCAATATTGTTTTACTCATTATGCATTATTTTCATTGAATCACTATTCCTTTTCTAAAATCTTAATTTGAATCAATTTCTGGTGCTTTGAGAAGGTTGTTTCCCTCCTTTGTTTGAATGTTCGGATTATAAACAATCAAAGATTTCTTTAGTGAATGCTTTTTATGAAAACTCTAAAGCAGTTTTAAATAACTTTTAGAAATTTATTTTGGTTTTGTAGAGATTTCTGCTGGTGCATTTTGGCTTTACATGTTACAATGCAATAAGTACTTGGCTTTACATGTTACAATGCAATAAGTACTCTATTATGATTTATGTGCATTTGTGTTCAGCTTTTTCCAAGTTTTCAGTCTTCATGCATTTCTACAAGCTAAAGAACTGTATTTCTTCTATTTTCTTTTTATTCTTCGAGTGAAGAAAGATGCAATTGCAAAGGCCTTGACATCAAAGAACATATTCTTGCTGCATGGTCCACCTGGAACCGGAAAAACTACTACTGTTGTGGAAATTATATTACAAGAAGTGAAACGTGGATCAAAGATTCTTGCTTGTGCCGCTTCAAATATTGCTGTGGACAATATTGTTGAGCGACTTGTTCCTCACAGGTAGTTATGTAATATAAATCTATTAATGCAATGACAGGTTTGTTCTATAATTCCAACTTTGATGTATCCTATAATCCAGTCAATCTTTTTTTTTTTACGACTGAATCGTCGTGTACTTGGAAAGTTATAATTTGATGGCCTGCTTAAGAAGCAGAGGGAGCAAAAATTGATTCAAATGCAAAAGTTCAGGATATTTTTGTATAATTTTCCTGCTAAATTGTATTGCTGTTTGATAAATGAATTTGATATTAAGTAAATTGCCAGGGATTTTTATGGTTCTGGCGGATAAGAATAATTTCTCATTTTCGTTTCAATTTTTTGCTTAGGGTGAAGTTGGTCAGGTTGGGACACCCTGCACGCTTACTACCTCAAGTGTTGGACAGTGCACTTGATGCACAGGTATAACAAGGTAGTCATTTTATCAAGGATAAAAAGGATTTAACTGATGGAATATTGATCATTGTCAAAATCTGCGTTTGTTGCATGAGTAAATGTTCTCCCATTTTAGGTGTCAATATATTAATGATCATTGCTTGTTCATTTATTTATGCTAGCCTCATAAACCTTGTTCATTCCATTTTTTTTTTTGAGTGGATGGGCATTTTCTTTGTTTTCTCTTAATTTCTTTTTGGAATTTGATGAATCATGAATGATCTAGATGCATATTAGCATTCTCTGCATTTTACTTCCCAGAGAGGAGTGGGTAGTTTCTCTTAAAAACATTGTTTTCTCTCTTCAGGTTCTAAAGGGAGACAATAGCGGCCTTGCTAATGACATCAGGAAAGAGATGAAGGTGGCTACTAATACAGTATATTAATTTAAGCTGTTTCAAATGGAAGTTTGCTTTCTTGTGATCTTAATCAATTAATGCCTGACCGTGTTAGTTATCTTTTCTGCAGTAACTTTTAAATGTAGTAGAGATGGACTATGTTGATTTCTTTGAACCTTCCCCATTTCACTATAATTTCTACTTTCTTGTTTTATGTGCCAAGATGACTTATTTAAGTCTTTCTATTTTGTCTAAAAAATGAGTAAATAGATATAGTAATAAATTCATATAGTGAAATTTTTGTTTAGGGGTTCATATCGTGAAGAAATTTTAACCTTGTGTTATATATTTTAGTATTACTAAGGAGCCTTATTGGAAGAGAAGTGATCAGAACTGCACTCTCCTTCCTTCTTACAAAATAAAGATACGATTTGATTCCAATATAAAAACACAGTTGTAGAAGGCAAAAGAGTCATAATATTGTAGTTCTAAAGCCAAAACAGTTAATTTAGGGGTAAAAAAAAAAGAACATGTAGCTATGGTGCTTTGGCACTACTGAATCTGTTGTAGTAACTAGCAGTAGTTTTTCCTATGGTTGTGTTGAATATTTTTCAGGTAAGCCAAATCTTCCTGAAGTAATCTGTTTGTTACTAAATATGCTAATTCCACTACTGAGGTGTATAGTACCGTCCACCTAGAACTGAAAAGGCAGAGATGTAGATTCTCCTGCATTAGTTTGTGCTTTGGCTAGTACAGTCTACCGTTTCCATCAGTGTATTAGAAAACATCATCAGGCTTCTTTCTGAAGTTTCTATTTCAGTGGGCCACTTTGCACTAGCATAGTTTAATAAAATTTCATACATTATCCCAACATATCATATTGCCTTTCTTCAGGTGTTGAATGGAAAATTATTGAAAACCAAGGACAAAAGCACAAGAAGAGACATTCAGAAGGAGCTGAGGGCTCTCTCAAAAGAAGAACGAAAAAGACAGCAGCTAGCTGTTACAGATGTTATTAAGAATGCAGATGTGGTGTTGACAACTTTAACTGGTGCATTGTCCCATAAGCTAGACAACACTTATTTTGATTTGGTTATTATTGACGAAGCTGCTCAGGCACTTGAGATAGCTTGCTGGATTGCATTACTAAAGGTAATAGTGTACTCCATAGTCCTGCACAGCATATAACCTGAATTAATTTGAAAATAAAACTTTGCTTTTTCTCATCTGTCAAAACCCTGATTGCGGTGGATATCTGCCATTAGCACATGTCATAAGTGGCAGATACACATATTTGAAAGGGAAAATCTGTAAAAAACTTGAATGGGCCAAAGTTAATTAGTCAAGATGTGGATGTGATAAATTATCTTGTACAACTGAAATGCCTGTAGGTGACCCATCTAATTGGGACAGGTTTAGTTGAATTTAAAGCCGTGGAAATGCTTATGTTTCTTACATCAGCCGTTCTCTAGTATGCATTCTCTTAAGTAAGAATATTAGATTTGGTAAAAAATCTATGCTACAGAGCACTAAGCAACACTCCAACCACAGATTAATGCACACTGATCATTCTTCCAGGGTTCAAGGTGTATACTTGCCGGAGATCATCTTCAGCTTCCTCCAACCATCCAAAGTGTTGAAGCTGAGAAGAAAGGATTAGGAAGGACCCTTTTTGAACGCCTTGCAGATCTGTACGGCGATGAAGTAACTTCTATGCTAACCGTCCAGTACCGCATGCATGAGCTTATTATGAACTGGTCATCGAGGGAGTTGTACAATAACAAGGTACTTAATTCATATTTAGAATTTTAGCTAAAATTATTTGGTAATAGGAAGTTGTCATATTTATGATTGATGAGACAGTTTTCATCATTTCTCTTCCCTTCCTTCCTTTTGATCCTTTTTCTCTTCTTTTGTGACTAATGACAAATTCAGATCAAAGCTCATCCTAGTGTTGCTGCACATATGCTTCTTGATCTTGAGGGTGTAAAGAAGACTTCTTCCTCAGAACAGACTCTTCTCCTTGTTGACATTGCTGGGTATGTGTTTCGAATATTGATCTCTCTAAAACAGTTCAGAAGTTGCTTCATCCGCTCTTAAAAATATTACTACTTAAAATGTTGATAAAGGTTGCAATTCATTTAAAAGAAGTGTAAAAGAAAGACAAGATTATATTTAGTTAATAATATTATACTTCAGATGTGACATGGAAGAAAAGAAGGATGAAGAGGATAGCACAATGAATGAGGGTGAAGCTGAGGTTGCTATAGCCCATGCAAAGAGACTTGTTGAGAGTGGAGTTCAGTCTTCTGACATTGGAATTATTACCCCCTACGCTGCTCAGGTTTCTATCATCCAGCAATTCTTCCATTGTTTTAACACTTATTATACAGAATTGAATAAATTTAAGCAAATAACTAAAATAACTGCCAGACAAAAAATATGTTCTCTCTACATCTATGCACATATTGCATGGCCTGGCCTTAGATATTGCTGGGACTGGTACTGCAGGTTGTCTTGCTGAAGATATTGAGGGGCAATGAAGATAAGCTAAAGGATATGGAAGTCTCAACAGTTGATGGTTTCCAAGGCCGAGAGAAGGAGGCCATTATTATTTCAATGGTTAGATCAAACTCAAAGAAAGAGGTACGCCTGTCATTTTTTGGTTCTTCTAGATATAGATGTGAGAACCTCTCATTTTGGCATGTTAAACCGTTGAATTTCCTTCAACATACCAGGTGGGATTTTTAAGTGATCATAGGCGAATGAATGTAGCAGTGACACGAGCAAGACGGCAGTGTTGCCTTGTCTGTGACACCGAGACTGTGACTAACGACGGATTTTTAAAGCGACTGATTGAATATTTTGAGGAACATGGTGAGTATCTAAGTGCTTCCGAATATCAGAATGCGTAAGCAATGAGGCTTGAAAGATGCAGCAGTTCGCAACTGCAGGATATGATGCTTGCAATAGAAATCAGACACTCCCAAAATTTTATTTTATATGCATTATTTATCAATGAATAATATATGCATGGAATGGTTGGTTTTCGAGTGCATCATGTTCAAAACTTGTTATTTTTGATTTTGGAGACATGCCATATCTTAGTTTTTTTAGCCTGGATCAGAAGTGGTCAACAAAGTGCAAAACTTTTTTCATTTGATCACAGGAAATGTTAGGCATAGAATTGTACCAAACCCAATTGATTGAATTTTGACTGGTTGGGTCCTCGTTAAAAAGAGAGAGAGAGCTTATCATGTATTCTAATGTGGGATTTTCATTTTTTCTGGAAAAAGGCTGCATTTATTTTTTATCTTTCTTAAAGGGATATTCTGCATCACATGTAACATAAACATCTGCTCTTTCACTTCTCGAGAAAACCAGTTATTTTTCACAGTTAACTGCTTTACTTCTAATCTTGGTTTCATAGGTTGTTAACTTGCTCCTATTTAGAACCATAGTTTTCTCACAATGGTCCCAGCACCAGTTAATATTACACTAAATCATTTTCAGATTATATTTTTTTAGGTCCTTGTCTTTAATTTGATTGTATAAAATAACAAGAAATTGGATATGTTATTTCACAACCAAATTTTAAGATTTAAAATCTGCACGAAATTAGTTGTGCGTGAAATCAGATCATGGGGTTATGATCATTGGTTGATAATAGCATTAGAGTCATGGAAAGATTTGATCATAGATAACTCAAATAAATTCCGTTAAACGATCCCCTTTTGACTATGTTACAAGCCCCAAGAAAAGGTAAACCTGAAACGGGAAAAAAACAGAAATAAACCTTGTTAACCCGAGACAAACTTACTTAAGGTAAGTTGCTATAAAATAAAGCAAAATTAATATTTGGCTTGAGTGCAGAAACAAGTGAAACCTATATAATGTCTCTAGAAGTTCCAAATGGGAGTGGGGGAAAGGAGCGGGGAAAGGAGCCAACTCATCTTGAACATCATAAACTTGAAAAGTGCTTGATGATATTCATGATGACCTCCCCCAATTCCAAGCTTATCTATCAATGAATTCCAATTGAAACTCTTATCTGCTAGAGCACTATTACCATTACTGTTACTGTTACTGTTACTATTACTAAACTCATCGTCTTTTAATTGAGATTCTTCCGCCAAGCAACTTTCTGCACCATCACTTTCTTCTTGTTGTTGCTAAAGTCCTCTCTACTTTTATAATCCCCATCTGTTGAAGAAACTCATTCAAGTCAACCCTGTGGCTTCTCTGGTGTTGCTAGCTCCACTTGTTTTTCTAATAATGGAGGATTTTCGACTTGGGTTTCTAGTTTATTACAATATTTGACCCAGGAGATGAAGCAGCAGAACAAAGTTTGCTGCTTTGCTGTCCAAGTCTAAATTAATAAACTTTATTGAGAAGTAAACATTTAATGAAATGGATAAAATATTTTTAGAGACTTGTGAAGTGGGTCTTTAAATGATCTTAGTTTAGTTTAGTTCACTTAGGATGTACGAATTAGAATTATTTTAATGTCACATAGATTGCAAGTTTTAGACTTTATTGATTTTAAGATAATAAATGTTGTTTATGGTGGAAATGACATGATTTTATTTGTGGTGAGTGAAGGACGATTAATTGCTTGTTTTAAGCTTTTAGTCTCCCGCATGGTAACTTAATTTTAGAAAATGGAATGAACTATTAAGAGGCTGATTTATTCAAATTTCTAGTTTTGATTAGTGTTTTTAAATTTGAAACTCTAAAATATTTTGTAAAACCAAATACAAGGCAACAAACTTCCTCAAATAACTAAATATAAAAAAATATTCACTTCCACAAATAAAGCAAAACCTTCCTTTTAA